>JACM01050762.1:0-21953 GCA_000787095.1 Periophthalmodon schlosseri
GAAGACCAATCATAGAAAATACATATACATAGACCTTTGTGCCCTCATTCTCCTTTAGTTTTATGTTCAGATCTAGGCTGCTACCAATGAAGGTGTGGTTCTTGTCTACTCTTGGTAGACAGTTTTGTTTATGTTTACCTTTTCAAAGTGTGCTCTGACCTGGAAGTATGACGGGTGTAGCGGGCGGTGCCGTGCTTCTGCTTCCGGTGTGTTCGGAGCATTCACGAGCAGCAGCGGAGAGAGCCGAGCGGCGAAGAATGGACCAAACGGCTACTGCTGCCAAATTATCGTGCAACATCACTAACAACCAGGATTAGCACAGCGGTCTCACAGCAGCACCAGCCCCCGGTCTGCACCTTCCCGTCACCGTGCTCCGAAAGCCCGCTGGTCGTGAGAGCTTTCGGCCGTGTGAAGGTGAGCTCCGCTCGGTGTTGATCTGCAGCTGTGCCGTGCGCCAGCCTTCGGTGCTTGGCTCTGTGCTAATATATTTGTAGCTAACGGAGCTAGTTCCCTTGTTGCGCTCAGGCATAGGAGCTAAATCCCAGGCATTTCGTCAGAGTGGGCGTGCGCTATCTGGTGCTTCTTGTGCCAAATATTAGTTTAATTACTTGTCCAAATTGGAAAACGCCGTGGTAAGAATATGGGTAATAGTTGCAGTTATGGTTAATTTGGGTTAGGGTGATTCTCTGGTTGATGGAATTTTATGTTCACTGGTTTACAAGTATTGTCAGTAAAATCAGATGTTGTTTTCCCTTTGTTTATTGTGCGAATAGCACTCAAAATATAACGCCTTTAACAGTCTTTAAATCTGAAAATAACACTAAAACCTGTTTGTACGTAACTATAATTACAGTTTCGATATAATTTCACACAAACTCCGCCTCCGTGCGAGATGCCTGGGTTTAGAATCCCTTTGCGCTCTGGTTCTATCCCGCTGTTCCAGCGCTCCCAGTGGTGTTAGCTGAGGCGATCACACTCATCTGGACTGTTTCTTTAGTCTTATTGAAATATAAATGGACATATTCGTGTCAGACATTTCTGAATATAGTCCTTTGAAAACACGCCAAGCCAAAAGGGTTAATTATAGTTGGGCAAACGTTAGCGGTGGGCTTGTTTGGGAAGCTGCGATGCTAACATGGCTAATGGTTATTTTGCTCTCAAATCGATGAAAACATAACTAATGAGGTCTGACAAGACTGACAGCACAACAGAGGCCTTAAACTGTGCTTTTCATACACATAAAAAAAGAACCGTGGTTATAATGAGAGGCCTAACAGTGAAACACCGAGCTTAAATGACTTACATCCTCTGTTAGTTCTGTGTTATTGCTTTGAGACTATACAGGAAGACGTGAAGCCTTTATTCTAGATGTGAGAGTTTGCTGTTTTGTCTGCAGGTTGTAATGAGCCTTTTGCTCGCCTCAAAGGTGTGAATTTGTGTGTGGCACCTTTCAGATCAATTTGATGCACGTTTTCATTTTGTTTTGTCTATAGCAGCGTTTGAGTAGGCTGATATATTCTCTTTTACTATTTACCTTGGGCTTTCTATTTAATTATTAGTTCATTACACACAGGTGGTTCTTTTTTTATTCTCATAAAAATTTTTATATTTTTATTTTTTTATATTTTTTTTCTGCAAAGGATATTACAGAACTTATATTTTTAAAGTATACTTGCATGCAAAATCGACTTTTTAGAGCTTTTAACGAAGTTATAGTTATTTTCCTTCTCATTTACCCTCTCGAAGTTGTATTTAATGTGATTCATGCATGTTTGAGTAATCTTTATTCTCCTGTATTCAAGACTTCATTGCTCCGTCAACCCCCGTTTTCACCGCCACTGGTACACGCCCACTGCTTATTTTCTTAATTGGTGATATGGGTAGGATTTGGCAGCATCAAGTAGTCATTTTGGTACAAATGATAAATAATCTGCTACTCACTAGCGTGATGTGCAGCTGTCATTAAGAGGTGCCGACAGCACGACTCTTTGTTGTGATGACGTTTATGGTAACGGCAGCTCCCACTGGACACCGCAGTTTTCAAACGCGGAAGTCAGCGGACTTATTAATTTTATTAAGCCCTTTTAGATCAATATTGTGATTTAAAATATTCAAATGATAACGTAATGATTCATTGGTGTCATAGATTATAACTATATAGTAGACAGAAGCACGATATGTCTTCTTTAACTTTTAGCACGTTGCACAATAAATTGCAGTTCTAGTGTGTCGATGTTATTGGATTTTTTTTGTGTTTGTGCGCCTTACATTTTGTTGCATTCATCCATTCATGAGTTATACAGCCGCAGTAGTGGTTTAATAATTATTTATTAGAAATATTCCCCATAAGTCTGCGACAGAGTGCTTGCTTACCCCTCCCTCTTGTCAAACATAACACACACTATCAACAAATAAAGCTTTTATCTAGTCAACTGTCAAAACAAGCTTTGGCCTGGGAGCATTGTTGCATGTCATGTTTTATGATTTCTGCAAAAAGTCTTTCTTCTGATTACAAATAATGCACATTGTCGAACTGGACATAAGCATTGTGTTGGTTAACATTTATATTGTTTTCTAAATCTACAATCTACAGTCCTTTTAACGAAGACACATTGTGCTTGTGTCTGCTGTATAGTTATAATCTATGACACCCGTGGATTTTATTATAATTTGGACATTTTAAATCACAATATTGATTGCAAATGACTTAATATAAGAAACGAGTCCGCTGACTTCTGTGGCAGAAAACTGCGGTGCCCAGTGGGAGCTGACGTTGCCATAAACATCATCACAACAAAGGGCCATGCAGTTGTAGGCCCCTCCTATGGATAGCTGCACATAATGCTAGCGAGTAGTGGATTTTTTTTTCCATTTGTACCAAAATGACTATGTGACATTCCGATTCCCTTGAATATCACCAATTTAAGAAAAGTAAATTGGAGAACGACTTGCAGGGCAGTCTGCATCTCATCAAAACAACTTTGTATATTGTCTTGTGTAACATGCGTATTTCCCACTGTTAGGGATGTCAAGATTATTTAGTTAATCAATACCCAAATTGTGATTATTCAGTTGCAAACTAAATAGTTATAAGGTCCCATATTTGTGACACAAATATAAGACCACATGGTAGTATAAAAGAAAGTACTGTACTGGGAAGTACGATTCCCCCGTTGTGTTGACAGTTTGTCACATTCTATTGTCTAAATAGTTTTTTTTTTTATTATCATTGTGACATCAGAATCTGTATTGAGTTTGAGTATCATGACAACACACTAGTAAATTTTAAGATTTCACTGTTGTTTGGTGTCAGTGGTTGCAAATAATTGTAAAATCATTATGTTTCTTCTCCCAGTAATCTTAACACTGAAATGTTATACTGGTGCATCCCTATCTCTGCTCTTAGTTCTATACATTTTTCTACAGATTGGGTTTATTGTGCTGATGTTTCACCAGACTTCTGCATATTGAACGAGCTGTAGTGTTCATCAGAGGGTACTTTCAGAGGGAGTAGATGGGGCAGAGCTGTCTGGAGATGCCACAATGGGGGTCCCTCTATGGCAGGCTCCCTCTCAGGCTGATCTTTGACTGAAGGTTAATCACTCCACGCACAGCACCGTTGCTCTTAACATTGGAAAATCTGTCAGACCTTATTTACCTCATTTGAAATTGAGAGTGATTAACATTAGGGAAAAATATATTGATTGATTTGACTAATTAATTATACTTTTGCCATATTCTCGCAATTGCAGTCTGTAATGCAAAGGTATTTCATTTCAGCTTCACAATTTGTTTATGTCTAGCTGTGGTAACCCTGACCGAATAACTGGATAACTGCTGTTATAATGTACAGCCCTATAGTAAGTGTAACACACAAATTGACCTGAAGTTGAGTTGTATTTTATTTGTATTTACAATTTGTATCAATCGGAGAAAGGATTCTATGCTACTAACTACTTCCATGCTTCCCTCTCTCATGTCCAGGCTGCAAACGGTGGAGGATTCCTTTCAAAACCAACAAAGCCCTCTCTGAAACCACACATCTCTGAAAGCGCATTTAACCTCACACTCGATCCATTCATTATGTGGTCTGTGACGATTAATCTGTACTGTATAATTCAAGTGTGGCCCTATTTAAAACGTTAAGCGTATTCATCAGTTTCATGCCACTATTTGTGCTGTTGGAAATGATTAAAAACAGTCAAATACGGTAAAAAATAAGAAAATAAATAACGCCATTAGTGTTTCCAACTTCGACGCCTTTTAGCTATTTTTTAGTTTCATTATCCTGTGCTATGCCCGTCCAATTCCATGTATCCCTTCTCCCCACGTTGGGCATGTCTGAACATGTTCTGTCCTCAGAGACTGCGGCTGCAAAAGGCAACCCTCAGACGATTTGCACCCATAGACAAGAGAATAGAAATTGTTGTTTGAAGGCATGCAAATTAAATTAGAATTATGTTGTCTATTATTTAATGTCATTATTTGATGTAGTCATGTCATGTTCTTGTGGGCAGACCTGTTATTAATATATCGACTTGCTGTTCAATATATTATAAATAGAACAATAATTTTTGGGGGTCAATATTTATCGTGGGGACTTTTTCTTTGGAGTAGTGGGAAATTTTTGGTTATTTTTTCTACAGTATGATTACATTTGAGCATTAGAAGGTTGAAATATGAACTAAAATTACACAAACTAATCACTTAAGTGTTGTATTCTGCGATTCATTTATACAACTCAACAATATTTAGCCACATTGTACATTTAGAATACTTTTTTGTGAATAATTCTCCTTTTTGGTTTGGTTTCAATATTATCGTTAATCGTATATATTTACTTCAGCAATATATCACACTTCAGAATGTGTTATCTTGACAGGCCAACTTGTGGGACTCTGCTTGTCTTCGTGAAAATGTTATTCATGTGCTTTCCCTGACATGTTCACCAGTATCTAATCTTGCATAATTACAGATGTTAATGAAAAACAAAAACAAAACAAAAAACCTTGAAAAACGTGCTTGATTGTTATTGGGATAATAAACAGAGATCATGCCCCTATATACAAGGACAAATATGGTTTATTATTAACAGATTTTCCACTGAAAGCCTGTTAATAATGTGCACAAATTGGGTTAAAAGTACAAAACAAGTAAAAGACCGTGTGCATTTATTTATTTCTACAGGAAAACGTTTAAGTCTGTTATCACGACTCTCCTTAAATGAAATTTTTGAATTTGTATAACAGTTGTCTGCACACTGAAAACAGTAGAAGTATGTGGCACGTTGTAGAGGGAAACCAGCAATCTGATATAATGAAGTGGCCTACAGATGATCCGGTTGTGGGGAGGCCTAGGCCTGTCACGACAACACATTTTGAAACATGATTTTATGTATTGCCACAGAGAAATAATGCAATAAAACGTTTGCAACCGACACAATTAAAATAGAGCAGGATAATTCCAGTAAACACATTTTCATTAAAAGGCCTGAGCTGTAACAAGTAAATAGCAGAATGGAACAATGGCCATAAAAGTGCTCAAATCTTGTCACATTGCTTAAAAATGGCAAAAATCTCTCAATTTTTGCAAACAAATTGTACACATGATAAATATTGAGCCCCAAACTATATTGTTCCAGCTTTCATACATTGAACGATAAGCCGATATAATAATTATTGTGACAGGCCGAGTCCTAAGCCTGTCACAATAATTAATTTTGAACTGCGATATATTAATGATGAAAATATAGACAATAAACTATAATACTGAAACAAATTTATGCCACTGACACAATGACCCTAAAGCAAGATTGTCCCAAAAACTACTCTAAATGTGCAACATTACTAAAAAATATGACCTACAGTAAACTAATAGCAGAAGGAAACACTGTAGATAGATTCTGTCAACATAGTGAGTAATAGAAGTTATTTATTCAACCCTTTGTACCTCATATCTTATCGTAGTGCAGCAAAATAACAAAAAGTTCCCATCTAGTACAAAGAAAAAGCACTCACGATAAATATTGACCCCAAAAACTAATGTCACATCTTTCATATATTGAACGATAAGTCGATATAGTAGTTATCATGACAGGCCTAGGGAGTCCTGTTGTAGCCTCGTTGTAGTCCTGTTGTTGTTTCATTGTAGTCTTATGGTAGTCTCTTTGTAGTCCTGTTGTTGTCTCATTGCCGTCTTGTAGTCTTGCCATAGTCTTGAGGCTCGCTGTAGTTTTGTTGTTGTCTCGCTGTAGTCTCGTTGTAGTGCTATTGTCGGCTTTATGTAGTCTCGCTGTAGTCTCGTCATAGTCCCGTTGTTGTCTCGTTGTAGTCTTCTTCCAGTCCCTTTGTTGTTTCATTGCGGTCTTGTGGTAGTCTCATAGTCCTGTTGTCTCATGGTCGTCTTGTAGTCTTGCCGTAGTCTTGAGGCTCACTGTAGTTTTGTTGTTGTCTCGTTGTAGTCTTGTTGTAGTCTCTGTGTAGTCTTGTTGTCATCTTGTTGCTTTTATGTAAGAGCTCGGCACACTTGCCCTTGAGAGCAAACACAGGGTTTTGATGTTGGCTCCGTTCAGGCAACACGAGTGTGAGTCATCGGGAAGCCCACACAAACAGTTTGTACGCCCGCCTTTTCATGGACTCCCAAATCAAAACACTACTACTGGAGGTGAAGTGAGCATATTTGTGTGACAACACTTCCAATTGGTTTATATGCTGCTTCACAATCCAACACATTAAATATTTTTTGACTGTTTGACAATACAATTGCTATAACATTGTGTCTCACTCACTGTAAGGCATGCCATAGACTACATTTCCTGTTGTTAGTTATAAATCACCCCGTGGTCATGGTTATACAAAGTTTAATATAGAACACAAAGACTAGCCTTTAGCCATGTTTCTTTGTTTGTATTTCTACTTTTTTGTTATAGTTTTGTGAGTTGTGATATTTGATTATTCAAAATAAAGTGATCAGGATGTATTACAGTACATTGCCCAGTATCCACTCATAAAAAACAGCCATTTTGAAATTTTACATTTTCAAAACAACATTCACAATATTGTTGATAATACTCTACATGTATGTTGTCACAATACAAAAAATTAAAACTCAAACTATTTCAATACTAAGGAATAGACTCAATACTCAATACTGATTCCACAATATAATAAAACACTATTTATTTAGACAATAGAATGTGATTCTCAACAATAGTACTAGCTTTTATTTTCCCATGTGGCCTTATATCGTAGTAATTCCTTATTCGTACAGGTATGTTCCATAGTGGTCCATGTGCTTACTAGTCTATGTGTCTTACACCACCAAGATCATTTAAAAGCTATTCAGGAAAGTTTTATTCAAGTTTTATTTCTGTCCTGTGAATGTTTTTAGTTACGATACCTGCTTAAATGAGTATCTGCTTTTGATCGAGTTTTAGCATCGATTAGTGTCTGATTTTTGATAAAAAAAAAATTACTAAATGTTATTGGGTCAATTGTATTTACTTGAACCATCTGAAAAGCGTTTGTCCCTGGCATGCCCTTGAGCAGGCGGGATAATCTGTTGACATAATAGTGTGTGCTGCTGACACAGAGTGGTGGACACTGCACAGACTACAGCAGGAGCTCATCAGACACGGGCTTATGTTGATGCTTCCTCTGTTTGTAGTTTCAGACCACACAGACTTAATCATTTTAAAGTCTGCTTCAAATAAACACTATTTAGGGAATATTTTCGAAGGTCTGTCACAGTAACCAATTTTGAAGTGTGATATAACAATATTTGATAATATAGAAGCTAATTTATGCCACTTACATAGGAACCTTAAAGTACACATGACAGGTTAGCTTACTCATTATATTGTTAACATCATCATATTTCAGATTTTACATAAAGTCTAGTTCCGTGTGCTTAAATTGTCCCTGCATTTTGGATGGAGTTTTCTGTGTTGTGGACATGGGTAGAGGTATTCTGTTTTACTAAAAGTATTTACTAAAAGTTCCCATGATGACTATTGAGCCCCAAAAATTGTCGTTCTATCATTTATTGAATGATAAGGTGATATCAATTATTGTGATAGGCATGTTAACTGGTGAATCTCCCCAAATTCAGATTGGTGTAAGTGACAGGTGGATTAGCCAGTCAGGGACATGCATGGTTCGTCCATATCAAAACAAAGATGGCTGCTTATGAGGAACAAAGAAAGGGAAAAAAAAACATATCTCTGAAAAACATCAGATTTCTGTAGAATCAATGAGCAAAGCACAAAACTCTGGAGGTGAGAGAAACTTGATTTCGTTTGTAAATGATGAGTGACCAATGAGCTTCTTTGTTCCACATGTGTCACTGAAATAAACACATCTGATTGGACGATTGACCATTTTTTATCCCTCTGTATAAAAAATACATACAATTGATACTAACAATAGTACCAATCTTTTCTTTTTTTCATTAATACAAGTTTGTAACATTCTTGTGGGTGTGTTCCAGGTGGGACTGGTTGATATCTCCAGATGTCGAGGCCACTGCTGCCCCTCCCCTCCCTGTGTTAGAGCTGCCTCTGTCCCATGAAAGTGTGCTCCGGGTGCTGCCACTGACCAGGGCTGTGGCTGCCCCCGCCGCCCCGCCCCACCATGGACCAGCAGAGGGACAAGTATGGAGAGCGGCCCTCCCGGAGCACCAAAGTGTCCCAGGGCAGCCGCAGCGGTCACCCCTCCAGGCCCTCTGGCTCCTCCAGCTCCTCCGGGGTGCTCATGGTTGGACCCAACTTCCGTGTGGGCAAGAAGATCGGCTGTGGGAACTTTGGGGAACTTAAGCTTGGTGAGTTTGGGTCAGTTTGGATAAGGGATGGGGGATATGTGAAACAATCACATTATCATTTTTTTTTAGAGGTTTTTGTATACTTGAATTTTACTGTCTTTAAAATATGAAAAAACAAAACTAGCTCATTTTAAATGGTTTTCAATGGTCCAGAGTCATTACTCACTTTTCTTACTTATTCCTGGCATCCTAATTATTCACCTCAAATACTTTTTGTGTAGAGACCTTACACAGTGATCTTATTATGACCATAAGAGCTGCTTTTGCAATATATCTGTACTGGGGCAAGATAACTTTTCTTGCTTTATTACATTGGCTACAGTCCCTTTTAAAGAACTAAAGTTCTCACTCAGAGCATGACAAAAGCTGACCAACAGAAGGAGTACATTTGGAAAAGTAAACAAAATGTCAACAAGTCACCCCTGGAATAGCAAAGTAGAGTGTGGTGTGCTGAGTGTTGTGTATTGTACTGATACAAGTCTTTTTTTTCCCCTACCAGGCAAGAATCTGTACACCAACGAGTATGTTGCCATTAAACTGGTGAGTTATCTCTTTTTTATTTATTTATTTTTTTACAGTACAAAGTTAAGTTCACACATCTTAACTACTACCATCTAGGAAAAAGGCCAAATGTAGCTTTGTAAAATGGTTACACCCCTTTGCAGTACATGGTATTGAAAGGGGCATTTTTTCGTGAGAAACAATGTATTTAAATTCTCAATCAAGATATAGTATGAAGGAAATTTTCTTTTAGGAGAGGTGTTTGGAAATTGTACATCTTCACAAAATTTAAAAACTGCATTATCCACACTGACAAAATGGACAGCCAGCACATTTTAAGATCAATTTTTATTATAGAAAATCTCTCCTCAATTAATGAGTTGTGTTTACAGTTTTTTTTGTTTGTTGTCACTTTTCAGGAGCCAGTGAAGTCGAGGGCCCCACAGCTGCATCTAGAATACCGCTTCTATAAAACGCTGGGAACCACAGGTGCGCACGCATTTACTGATCCCCTGAATTGTGATATAAACTGTGGTATATGACTGGGTCTGGTGGTAGAGTCCATTGTGAGTGAATATATGGGTATATATATTTAATATATTGTTTTTGGTGAGGGAGGCCATTGGCACAGTTTGGCAGTAAACCAGTTTAAACCAATTTTAACCAATTTTGACCAATTTTGTTAAATGCATGTAAAACCCGGAAACTACAATTGAGGAATCGTGAATTGATTCCCCATAACACATCTGTAGAAGCCGATACGTACTCGGATACCCTCTGCATGTAACAACTGTCCAATTTACATTAGGAGCAGACTAGGAGAGACATTCAACTGCATGGGGTAAGAAACAGTCAGGAAAGTGTTAGACATGTGTTTGGAAGTGTTCTCACTCATTTTAGATCAGTAGCAATGACCAACTATGGCCCCTTCACCAAGCACCCACTGAGTAGTTGTCTTGTTTAAACATTAAAGTGAAAAAAATATACGTGTGTGTGTATATATATACATATACACACACACACACACAATGTGCTGCAGGGAGCAAATAACTTGCGTAACGTGCGTAACTCAATTCCTAGCTTGTCTGAAAATTAAATGCTTAACATAAATAAGATGTCGCTTATTTATTTCTGTTGGTTAGTATTTGCGCAGATTCTGAGAGGGAGTTGAAGACTGTGTTTCCTGTGCTAGCTGACTGGTCTGCCCGTGAAGAGGTTTTCCTTGTGCATAGTAAAGTGGCTTTTGAAACATTAATAATTAAAATAACTTAACAAACCCCACTTTTTAAGAAAATGCTTCTAAGCTTTTTTCATCTAATCACATTGCATTACAAAGAATAGAAATTACTCACATACAAGACAAAACACATTGATTTTGTGATTGACGAAAGAGATGGTGCTTCCTGGTCTGGGTTTGAACAGTCAGAAGGATTTGTCACTCAAAGCTAGTACTCATGGTGTGGTTGGTCCTGCGCTGCGCTCTATGCTTGTCTCTTTGGGTGAAGGTTTCATCTGAACTGCCTGTTCAACAGCCAACAGACCCATAGTGTTTGGGTGCTGCATATGTGATGTCTCAAGTCCCAAGCCCTGGGATAGAGTTGTGCTGGGTACAATCATTAATTCATTGGTAAGGATGAGTGCCAAAACTTGAGGCACATTTCGTACCCTGACCAATTGACCTTGGTTCAAGTTCAAGTTTTTTATTGTCCCACTAGGGGAAATTAGTACTGCAGCACTCAATGTATAAATACAAACAGATTCAACAAATGCAAAACAAATAATATACAGGAAATGAGAGAAGTGTGTGTGTGTGTCACAAATAGCCCAATAGAAATTGCACAACAGTCAGGTACAGTGCAATATGCCATACAAGTGCAATACTAAAAGCTGCTGGAGCTATTCAGCATGTTATTTTTAATGGCGGCGTGGGTTCCATGCTCCCAGAACGGTTCCGGGTCCATGGGAAGGGCTCTGCTACATAACCAAATGACATCACCCAAACATAACAAATGTTTTATTAATACATACAATGTAAATCTGAATTATACTTTTCAATCATAAGGCAAATGACAGAAAAGACATTTAGCAAACTTTACTAGAGTAAACACAAAACTACTTACAATTTATCATCAGCTTTTCAGCGTTTATTTAGCTTTTCTGCGGCTGTACGCCACATTTTAATGTCTCTGTATGTAATGCATTGGGCTTGGCAATGTTAGATGAATTAGGCTTGACCCCTTTGGAAGGTAGCCCCCCCATGGGATGCTTCGGACCCCTCAAATGGCCCACCATTCACCTAAGTTTATCTAAGACAGACACTTTCAGACCGTACTGATTTACTCACTAACAAACTCATGAAAACAAGGCTTTGGTGTCATATCTGCACAGGTGCCACATCTTAACAGTCCCCTGGATCAATAAGCTTCAGCCCTTGATGTCATCGCTGATGTCACCAGGTCAAATCTTTGCATGAAACTAACCTAGAGAAAACTCAGATGAGGAGAACATGCAAAGTCCTCGCATACCCGTTTTCCACCATGGTGTTGGTTTAGAGTTAGTTCTGGGCTGGTGCTGGGCCTGACCTGTGCTAGCTTGGGTTTTCACTAGATAGGACCTAGTAATTGTTGCCATAAAAACGTATTATTTACTAGCCAGCAATTAGCTTTTGCTTGTTTTTTTTCCGTAACTGCCCAGTGCCCCCTCTAATTTTTTATGTATTTTAGCTAGGACTGACTTACTTTTGCCTTCATTACTTACTTACTTACTAACTATGCTATGAATCATGTATACTTAATTATGTTTAGTATTCCCCTGGAACTGGTTCCCCTTTCTGGCCCAGCTCTTATCTGGTGCCAAATCAGCACCAGTTTTCAGCACCAAGAGCCAGCCATTTTTGAGAGAAAAATGGCAAAGTGGTTCTGAAAAGGGAATTTGCCTAGAACCGAAATCGGCACCAGCTTGGTGGAAAAGGGGTAATGGAGACATCCCACAAAGTCTGGGAGTACAACCTGGGAACTTCTCGCTGTAAGGCAGGACTGTGGACCCACTCAGGCCTGTGCTAAAAGCAGTTCTTAGTTTTAAATGCATGTTCATCTGTTTGTAATCAAACGTGTGCACCTCCACAAAGAGGATGATGAATAACCTCCCCAGCCTTAGTCACAGTTTGGCAGGGAAATCAAATGAGTGGTGCGTGCTCTTTGATCTACCTTCAGAGCTGCGTGGCCAGACACAGGTTTAATGACCATTGTTTTCACAGAGGCAGCGGTTGGAAAAGGCCAACTGTGCGGAAACTCATTAAATATTTAGAGCGCGGGTCTGCCCCTCCTTATAGCACTAACCTGCCCGCGTCCTCTCCTCCAGATGGGATAACATGACCTCCTTTTCTTCCCACTCTGCGCTGTGCCAGTGCGGTTGTCATCGTGTCGCTGCTCTGGCTGGTATTGAATGAATGTGGTCGCACTCAGATGCCTAATCAGGTGCTCTTATCAGTGCGGAGCCAGCTGTCACAAGACGTTAGGAGAAATGAAGCATTACCGTGGAAATATTCAGGCCAAATTCCTGTCAGTTCAGTCACAGTTGTATTACCAGACAGTGGGTTCTAAAGCGCCCCAGAGCCAAGGACAAAGGCGTACAGAGGATGAGGAGATTTCATTGCAGCAGGGTGGACACTATTGAGCTGTTAAAGGTATTTCCAGCAAGGCCTGATGATGAAACCTGACACCAGCGCTGAAATCACTGCGCACACCAGTGAACAACCATCTCGTAGTGACCTGACTCCTACTGTGAACAATATAGGTCTGCAGCTAAGGCTTAGACTAGTACACCATTTGTCAGCAATTTTAAAAAACTTGAAGACTTCTTGATTGAGAAAATGTACAAATATTCAGAGTAGAGGTGGAAGATGTATCATAATTTTTGTAATAATGCAATTGTTGTTCTGAGATCTACAACATTAATATCAAGTGTATTGCCTATAGTTAAAACTACAAAAAATGACCTCAAAAAGAGACAAAAATGTCTAGTGGAATCTCCCAAACAAGGGTTTAAAGTGAAATTTCTACCCTTTTGTGATTTAATTATATGCTCCATTCACATTTTGTGCAAGACCTGAACCTCAACTAACACAGTAACAGGCACATTCCTGTTTAAGACTGCAACAAGTTGATCAATCAATTGCAACTAACTGATAATAGAAATGGTTGTCAACTATTTCAGTAATCAAGTAATTGTTAACTGGTTTATTCATGGCTCCAAAACATGTGATGAGCTGAGAAAAGAGGTTTTGTGACAGATCAGGAATTACAAAGGACACAGGAAATGTTATTATGAAAAACACTACATTTACACATTTTCATCTGTAAATATGTTCCATCCTGGTGCTTCACTTCAGCTTTATCTGGTTACAATATATAAAAAATCTCGTATTCACAGGCCTTTTGTGATCTAAACAACTAATAGATTACTCAAACGAATAATTGCTACATTAATCGATTAGCAAAATAATCGTTAATTGCAGCCCTATTCCAGTTGCATTGTTAAAATAACGCCTAATAATCAGTTATTAAAGCAGAACTTATTTTCTATTATACAATTCCATATTAAATTTGTTATTGTAATGTAATCAGTGTACAGTTTTAGGAATGAACAAATAATTTACTGTTAGACATCAGTTTGTGAGGTAATAAAAGAATTCAAAGGTGTTAAGTATTCATAGTTTTGTCACTCTATAACAAGCCAAAAGCCTGCCAGCTTTTGTTAAGGAAAAAATTACTCATGCCATGAAATGTTGGATCTACTTGAGGAGAATTTGTATTCTTTAGATGAACAAGCGGATGTAGATATCCCTAATAACAACATTTGAACCCAAATACTAAATGATGGTGGCACTTGCTTCCTCTGTGTTTTTCTTTTGTTTTTTTTTTTCATTTTTCATACTGTGTTTTCATGGGTATCTTTCCAACTATTAAAGTAAAAACCAAAAACTGAGGGGAGTGAGCCGAGTCTTTGGCAAAATTAGACTGTTGTTTTTCTAAGATGGAATAGATTACACAAGAGGCCCGGTCTTGCATATGCACTCACTGAGCTCCATTACATTTGTGTGTTAATGTTTACTCAACAGCCCCCTCAGATCTGTCCTCAGAATCCTTGGACTTCCCCTCCTCCTCCCCGCGCGCATGGTTCACCTTGGACCTAAATTAGAAACATCATTAATCTGGAGAAATAGTTATCGCTGGGGGTGGGCAATATGGCTAAATAAATCATATCACACAATGTCTTTATAGCGTGGATTACAATTTTAATTTGATCACTATTTGGTCTCTGCATAATATAGGACATTTAAAGGCTATAGCTACATAGTTCACTCTTGTGAGCTTTAAGCCATGTTATAATGTTATTTCATCAAAAACATACCTGGAGTTGTGTTTTGTTTCATTCACACATAAGAGACAGTAATTATTATTAGTCTGTCTAACCTCCAAACCTCAAAAACCTCTGTTCCATCTTCTAATGTCATGAAGCGGTAGTTTTCAAATTAATATCTACCGTTTACCTTTTGTAGAGACAGGAAATTCCTGAAATGATCCAAATGATTCTAGTGAAGGTGTATGGAGTTTAAAAACACAGTGGAGCACTTCCTGTATTACCACACCACCATTACCATCACAAGGCTCAGAGCAAGACGACCTCGCAAACTGTGTTTTCCGTTTGAGAGAAGAACTCGGCCTAAATATACAGGGTTTGTTTGTTAAACATGTGCGAATGAAACAAAACACAATTCATGCTTGACGAGGAAACATTATAACATAGATCAGAAAATGGTGTAATATGGGCCCTTTAAAGGACACATTATGCAAATTGACTTTTTTGATCATGTTATAACATTGTTCCCTCATTAATTCACACTTGTTTTATTAATCCTGTTTACGAGGTTGTCTTGTTTTTGAGCCTCGTAAATCACTTAGTTTTCATTTCCCGTCATAGGTAGAACTCTGAAGCTCTTCTGTGCTGTTTTTAAGTTCCTAAACCATCACTGGACTGTTCTGAACATGTTTGCGGTCAAATTGTGTTTACGACGAACACATGGCTCTATTAGCAAAGCAGTGATGTCGCCTAATGGCTTTATTTATTTCTTCATTCCCACTGCTGACATCAGAGGATACTCCAATGTTGAAATAAAGTAATGGAAATGCAGGTGTCGTTTTGAAAGTGTGTTTTCCAAATGTAGACATTATTTATATTTTAAAAGGTGACTAAAAGCATGCTAAAATAAGAATTAAAGCCACTGGAATGCATAATGTATCCACTTTAAATTATAACTACTTTTTCTGAGCGTTCACACATCACTATGATGGGCTGGCGTCTTACGTTATCTGCAGCAATGATGGCTAAAACAGCAAAATATTTTGTTTTTATTTTTTTTTATTGTGTAATGACTTTCATTTTATTGATACATTTTACTGCTTGAATAAAGTTTGTAAAAAATTAACGTTGCAGAGAATTGTAGCCAATTTGCAGCGCTCCGAGGTGGCCAAGGATCCACAGGTGCATCCTTGGTAAATGAGCCAAACGGAGGAGTAGAGCGTGAGGGACGTGAGGGCTTTGGCGGACTTGGAACACCACTTAGCGGAGCTCTGATAACATGGATTCTTCTGAAGTGGTTTAGAAGCCGAGGATCCTGGGAATTATGAAACACCCACTAAATCTACTTTTTTTGCTACCAAGCTACCATAATAGCATTGTCTACTGTTTTGTTTTTTTTTTTACATTTTTTTGGCAACTTGATTGCAAACTAGGTAAATTTGCAGCTTTGTGTTCGAAAATGTGTGCTGCCTTCAGTGGCCTCAGCAATTTCAAGTAGTTGGTGACATCACGAAAGACTGTCCTTTATTACAGCCAGGTGTTTCTGATTACAAACACCTGACTGCAGGGGCGGAGTTTGAAGCGTGGATACCTGTTAGACCAATCACACTGTCCTTATACTCCCATATCTTGTCCCTCCTCTTCTCTCACTCTCTTCTCTCTTGGTTGTGGGCGGAGTTTAGGTGCTTTTCTACCTCTATTTATCCGCTGTTTGAATGTACATGCAAAACAGAGATATGACTGATCTAAGGATTATAGTGTGTAGACATCATCAAACCAAAACACACCGACTAATCCTCCAGGCCATGGTTTGGAGTAGAGGTACGGAGTTGCCCTCTACTCCGGTTAGGTTGTGCACATGGCTTTAAATGATGGGTCAAATGTAGATAACTCCCTTACCCATTGGGAAGTGGACCTTCTCTGGGACCTTAAGGTGCATATGACAGGTTTTCATGTTTTATTAATTATGACTTGGTGTGGTGGGATAGTACCTTTTGGTAAATATTTTTCATAGTTTTACATCAGTTAATGTAGAGACAATTTGTGCACAGGGAAGGTATTTTTCAGTTTAAACATCACTTTAACAAAATAAAGGTGTTTATTTATTTTATTATTATTATTATTATTTTTTTTTTTTTTTCATTTATTTTTATTTTTCAAATCATCAACTATTGTGTGTTTAGTTTTGTCCTTCGTTAACAGTGTAGTTGCTGGGTAACAGTATGTTATGTCTGCTGCCAATGTCCAACCAGGAAGTCAAATTATATACTTAACCAAAATTACAGAATTAGAAACTGGGCAAACCTCTATATGAAATATTAAAAATAATGATGTTAACTATGTTTTAGTAAAATGTATAGTTTAACCGGTCATATGCACTAGTGTTATGTTATATTTGTGTTTTGTGGTTGCAGCGGAGGGCGTGCCTCAGGTGTACTACTTTGGCCCATGTGGGAAGTACAATGCCATGGTGCTGGAGCTGCTGGGCCCCAGTTTGGAGGACCTGTTTGACCTCTGTGACCGGACCTTCTCACTCAAGACAGTCCTGATGATAGCCATTCAGCTGGTGAGTACCGGCCACTGCAGAGACGGTCTCTAGTCTGGCTTTAAATGCAATCTGTAACTGTCAGTGTGCTGTCCTTCTATCTGAAGGTTTCAAACAGAGCCGCGTCTGTCCTTGTCAAAGCACAGTAAATCTTTATATGTAGGACACACAGTTTAACCCTTATTTCCAGAGTGTTCATTGTTCCACTCTTAATGTCTTATTTCTTTATTTATAATATGAATTAGTTAGACTTGTCTGACAATCGCATACATATTAAAAGTAAAGTTCATTTGACTGCACATTTTAACAGACTTACTTTTCCTTGTGCTTTCTCCTTGCAGCTTTCTCGAATGGAGTATGTGCACTCTAAAAACCTCATCTATCGAGATGTAAAACCTGAAAACTTTCTGATTGGAAGACAGGGAAACAAAAAGGAACACATCATTCACATCATTGACTTTGGCCTGGCCAAAGAATACATCGACCCAGAGACCAAAAAACACATTCCATACCGAGAGCATAAGAGTTTGACTGGCACTGCCCGATACATGTCCATCAACACGCACCTGGGGAAAGGTACGTCAACACATGTGTGGACTTTGTGTATGGTAAAGAAGTTTGACTGTCAGTCTCTGGTTTATGTTTTAGAGCAAAGCCGGCGTGACGACCTGGAGGCTTTAGGACACATGTTCATGTACTTCCTCCGAGGGAGTCTGCCCTGGCAGGGACTCAAGGTGTGTTACTATCTCTGACTTCATTTTAGAATGGAAATCCTCCCCTAGTCCAGGGGTCAGCAAACTTTTTTGCCTCGGGTGCCATTTTGAAAAGTTCATGCATCTGAGTGTGCCACCACTAGACATAGTTATGAGATACATTCTCAGTTCATTCATTAAATTGCCACATTGCAGTTTTTATAATGTTGTCTACCACTTAGCAGCGTGTATCCCTCAAAATTCCTCCTAGGTGCCTAGGTTTGCCACTCCTGCCCTAGTCCGTGGGCTTTGCAGATAACCTTATTATGCTATGAATATAATTTTAATCAAGCTCAAGATCCAGTAATTTCTAATCGTCAATGAAGAGGTCTTAATGGAGTCTACAGCCAATTCTCAGTTAGTAAAAGTATGTGGCTGGTAGCAGAGTGCAGACCTTGGAGGAAGAAATTGGGCTATTTTTGTGTTAAAAGCAATGATTAAAAGTTGGTCTGGTTCAGAACAGGAAAGGCATTTTATTTAGTTTTAATATTATGGTCAATCAATATGAGGAAAACATGGATTGAATCTTTTATCATATCTCCCAGCCCTACTTTTTGGTGTAGTTTAAAATGATAAATCCTGAAGACAGCTCCACTAATATCAGTAGTGCTGTCTTTCCATAAATCATTACCAGCCTACACAGGCTTCATTAGTGGGATAGATGATTCATGGTGATTTCTAACAAACACATATGGGGCTTATTTTTACTGACATGATCTGCTCTTATCATCTGTTCTTCAGGCAGACACACTGAAAGAACGATACCAAAAGATCGGAGACACAAAACGAAACACTCCCATTGAAGTGCTGTGTGAAAACTTCCCAGGTATGTTAGGGTTTGCTCATCAATAACACATATTGCTGCATTTAGTTAACCTACTTTTGTGTGTTGTGTTTTCTCAGAGGAGATGGCCACGTATCTGCGGTATGTGCGGAGGCTGGACTTCTTTGAGAAACCAGACTATGACTATCTGAGGAAGCTGTTCACTGATCTGTTCGACAGAAACGGATACATCTTTGACTACCAGTATGAGCTGTTTGAGAGGAAAGGATACACGTTTGACTACACCTATGACTGGGTCGGACGTCAGATCGTAAGTCACCTCCGAATGGGGACCAGTGCTAACTAGAGCCAGACTAAAGGTTTTATTTTTTTTTTAATAAGATGGGACTTTTTTTATCTCTCTTTCTGCAGAAATTAATACAAATGTGAATGCAAAAAATTGAAAATTGTATTTATATAATGATCATGTATAATTTTAAAATATAAATTGTCAAAAAAGACTGTAAAAACAGTGTGGAAATAAATGTATACAATGATTAATGGTGCATTTTATAATTTTTCTGATGGAGGGTCTGCTACTTGCTTGTCTCCATGGAGATGTTATTGTTCTGCCTGGAATGACCTACAGTCTGGCATTAAACTTAACTGTTTTGCATTTATTCAATTACAGATGTTTTAAGGCAAAAAAGAAATGCAGGTGTCGTCACCTGCTTGTGGTTTTATGCCATATTGTATAATATTCCAGGCAGAGCAATAACATCTCCATGAAGATCTGGTAGTGGACCCTTCACCTGAAAAGTTGCACCTTTACAATAAAATAAAGATTTCTCACTTAAACTTTTTAAATTCTCCCTAATTTAGATTTAATGTAGTTGGATTTTATCTGCAGTGATGTGGCTGTTGTGTGTCTCTAGACGAGACACATCACTCACATTGCCCTCTCCAGTGACCGTCATGTTGTGTTAGGAAGGGCAGCCAACATAAAAATCTGCCATATCATCCTGCAATTCACCATGGCAACATGAAATAAAAAGACAAATAGATTTCTTATGTTGAAATGTATACAAAATTAAAACTAAAAAAAGTTACCATCCAAATATCCAAATATGCAAATAGTTACGCACATTTGTCCTGGTGTTGTGCGGTCCTAGTGCTAATCCCTCGTGCACTCAGACTGAGTCCTGTCCTGTTGTGTTCCAGCCCACCCCGGTCGGCTCTGTCCACATCGACTCCGGAGCGTCGGCCATCACACGAGAGAGCCACGCACACAGAGACAGACCCTCCCAGCACCAGCCTGTCCGGAATCAGGTACAGCCAGGGCACAACAGATAAACTATGACACATCAAGTAACCGTTTGGTATTTACTATAGCGTGTGTGATTTTTTTATTTTATTTTTTTTAATTAAAAGGGTAAGAGGTGGACACAACAGCAGTTGGTCAACAATTTGTGCTGTCTCTACAACCCAGTGCATATTGACACTGTTATAAAGAGCAACATTTTTAATATCAGTACTTTTCATAGCAGTATTGGCTAATGAATCTCTGCTTCATTCGTGTGTGGTTTAGAGACACTTGCACAGACGAAAAGACAGAGTGAAGGTGTTCAGGTTAATTTTACGAGTTATAAAGGGAGATTGGGTTAGGGATGTTATTAATTGTAAGGTGTTTAAGATCTTAAGAGAAAGTTGCCAATGCCAGATTCAGATGTCTTAAACATACTATTGCAATACTATATGCAAGACGGTAGGACAGGAGACTTCGAGGATGAATGAAGAGGAGATTTAGTGATACAGTGACAAAGTTAGTGCAGAGGATTACTGATGTGAGAAATTTCCTAATGGAGGGTGTATTAGGAGGTTTAATTCCACTTAAAGTTTAGCTCAAGCTCAAAAATATTTTATAGCACATTTACAAAAACTACAGCTGCCTAAATTGCTGTACACGGGGAAAAATCACAAAAGACAAAAAAAGAATAAACTCAAAACACACAATTCAACACTAGAAGTCGATGGTTAGTTTTATACAGAATCTAAAAAAACTGCCTGGTCACTCAAAAGACTGTAAATAAACAGCTCCTTGTAAAATAATACAACAATAATTAATAGTTTGAGGCTGAAATCTCCTCAAACTTGTCCATTTTAACAAATTGAAAGGCTGATTGAAAAGCAGATTCTTTTGTACAGTATTTTACAGAATCTCAAATAGAGCTGCAAGATTCATCACAATCAAATCAAAATCGCAATTTAGTTGGATGCAATTCACAAATGTGCAGTGCTGCAATTTATGAAGTACCATCATTTCGTCCACAAACAACAAAATCTTCTGTCTTATTCTGCATAAAAAATACTAGAGATCATAGACGCGGAATCACAAGGCCGAAAAGGGGGTTTAGTAGCTCCCTATGCTGTTTTACTCCTGATCAAATGTGTGTGCAGAGTGAATGAGCACAAATCTTTGCTTACATGTACGGGGCTTCATGCTTGTTTCAATAATGACTCTTCTGGTTTAAACCTTGATTTTAATTTGGATTCACTTTTTTTATTTTATTTTTTTGTTCTTAATTTCTCATGCTGCTTTGCATGGTCCGTGACACTGCACTTCCGGATCTACATCTTTTCCTAACCACTCTCTCATCACTCCTCCTCCTGCTCCTCCTTCCCCTTCCTGCTCCTCCTCCTTCTCCCTCCCTCCTACTGCTCCTCACTCCTCCTTCTCCCTCCCTCCTTCTGCTTCTCACTCCTCCTTCTCCCTCCCTCCTTCTGCTCCTCACTCCTCCTTCTCCCTCCCTCTTGATGCTCCTCACTCCCTCCTGCTTCTCACTCCCTTCTCTTGCTCCTCACTCCTTCCTCCTCACTCCCTCCTGCTCCTCACCCCCTCCTCACCCTCCTCCTCACCCCCTCCTGACCGCGAGCAGACAGCGTCCTCCGAGCGGCGAGGGGCTTGGGAGGTGCAGCCATCGCGACAGGCCAACTCCTCGTACCTCAGCTCCCACCTGGCAGCAGACAGGCACGGGGGCTCAGTGCAGGTACCCACCCTCCCCTCCTCTGTCCACCCGGGGTAGGAGCAGATCTGTCTGAGCGTAGCAAACCAAAGCGGGCTAAAGCTGTAACTATGGAACTTCACTGTTAATGTCCATGCTTCCGAAAGTAAATGACCCATTCATTAATCAACTTTTTGAGTACAAATCACAAA
>KN483900.1:7439-26876 GCA_000787095.1 Periophthalmodon schlosseri
AGCAGGGGGCGGGCACTTAGCAACGCTGTCAATCAAACCTGTTGCTAATACTAGCGGGAGCGATCTTGGGGAAAGAAGGCAGCTGATTTGTCTCATATTAATGTTCATATCTTGAGTTACGGACACAACAGCGAAATAAAAATACCAGGATCACGTAGAGCGGGTTAATACCAGCATTTTAAGACCAAAATGATGAGCCTGACAGCAGCAGTTACAGAGAGAGAGGCGACAAGAAGCGCGCCCATGCTCACTTCCTATTTGGAACGTGGCGGCTAGCAGGCTAGCTATGTCCATTTATGTATACAGTCTATGGTTCTTACTTGTTTATAACTATAACAATCGTGCAATGCTATTTTAGACCACTTGGTACTTGGTGTGAAATGTTAAACTATATATTATTGTCGTGAATGGTTGGGACCTTGTTGCTCTGAGTAGTATGCTGTATCTTAGATCAATATGATGTCATTTCATATTTTTTCTCCTTTGTTTGTTATTGGAGGGCCTCATTCATATACCCTTGAGTGGAGGTTGCATGTTTTGCTACATTAGAAAGACTGAGTGCTTGATCATGGAGGTCCAAATCAGCAGCAGCTCAAACACAGCAGCAATCAATATGTGACCACATCATATTTCATAGATGTGACTACAGGCTAATACTATATATATAATAGTATAAGAGTTATATGTGACTAAGTATGTGAAATTTATGACATAATGCTTTTTCTAGTACTTATATATAAAATTGGCATGCACAGATTTTAGTAAGTTTAGTAAGTTTACTTACTAAAAAGAGTCAGTATCTAATCGGCAGCATCTGCATTCTCACAATAAAAAGATATGAATGTAACTTAAAGGCATACTATGTAACTTTTCTGCTTGGCTCCATGTTTCAGGTCAGATCTGTGGAGAGGTGAACCTGCTCACAGCAAGAATGCCTGTTTTTCATGGTATTTTGATCAATAAAAACACTCATGGTTGAATAAATGTAAGATGGATAAGTGTAATACCTTACTGTGGAACATTTCAAAAATAACATCTCCGTAGAGACGGTTACCTGGCACACCTTTAAGAACAATTTGAATGTAGTTTGAGCTTTACCTTGGACAATCAGTTGTGACGTCTTGGATCCATAATCGCCCTGTACTGTGCATTTGACTGGCCCGGAGTCCTGGCGTGTGAGGTTTTGTATGGTGAACTCCACACAGCTGCTCCCATTTCCACAGAACTGGGCAGAATATCGCGGAAAGGAGGTCGTAGCGTTGCCTGCGGAGGGCATCGAGAGCACAAACAACCCTCCCACCTCCCAGGACATCACAGGCCATAACCCCACCACTGTGGCGTTGAACTGGGCCTTAGAGCCTCGGAGCTTGGTCACATTTACAGGCTCCAACTGGAACTGATCCGGGGCAGCTACAGCACAAACACATGAGGAGTTTATTTGGGGTATGATGATATTGCATTTTGCTCAACAAACTCAAAATAAAGGATATACACAGTGTAACTTTTACAATTAAAATTACTGTGATAAGAAATATTATATTAATATTACATTAACATCTTGGTCAAATCCCTCATTTCCTTTAATGTATGTATTTACGTATTTTTACGTGCATATTTACATAACTATGTCATCTAATTTATGAAATCAAACTCTCGGAATGATTTTGTTAGTTCTGATTATTTCTTTTTTTTTTACCTGTTATCGTGATTACTGATGAGCCTAATCATTTTGACATCCCTAGTTGAATTTAATATTAATTCTGAACAGGGACTCAAATCATTTGGAACAGTTCTCATCAGTTCACACAGTTCTCAGGCTTTTTCACAGATCACTTGACATAGAAACATATATGATCATTGAATTCACCTTGTTTTTTCAATACTACAGGCCTGTTCTCACATAGTAAAGGACGTTGACCCAAACTCTGCCACTTTCAATATAGAAACTCAAACATAATAGCAAATAAACTACAATTTGTGAGCACCTGAAAGGTGACAACAAAGGATTTGACACATGAGTCAAACAGGGCGAAGGGTCTGAGCAGAGGGAGCACACTGAATAGAGACGCTCTACATACAGTACATATACAGTGAGATGATGTGTAAGAGTCTTGTCTGATTTTCAAGAACACATTACATTTGGCAAATATCTTTGGATTGGTAATGTGTACATTTTTTTAAAATTATACATTCCACATACGACAATACAGACAGGATTTAGCAAAGCTTTTACAGCCTCAAATCCACATGTGTAAAGTGTGCACTGTAGTGTGAGAGTGCACTACACCAGTGATTCTCTGTGGTCCCTGAGAGTAGGACTAAGGATTCTGAGCTGCTCTGTCAAATAAATGAAAGAGCACATAAAGACCACACGAGTTTTGATGGTAAAACTAGCTTTTGGGGGATGATTGATCAGTTTTGATTGAAAAATTGCATTTTGCTGAAATTAAATTTGCTTTTTGAAAAACTAAGATTTTGTGTGAACTGTTTTGGAAATGTCAATATTCAATAGAGAAACGTGTCAATGCAATTGAAAAAAGCTGTATCTGCGGTTACCGTTTGATGGACTTCATGAAAATCACCATCACAGCTTTGGCATTTGGTGACAATAGTTTCAGCACGTTTCAGAAAGACAGAATGATCAGTCATGTGCCTTAGTAACACAAAACTTAAGACGTCGGAGTTTGCTCAGGGAAAGCACAATACAAACAGCTTTTCTGAAACTTAAACAAACTTAGACAATACATTCTTCACTCCAAGAAAGTGAAACAGAAGTAAAGATGTTTTTATATTTCATTTAGGGATAGATATAATGTTATGAATGAATGTTGCTGTTAGGAGACACGGGTTACTACAGTGGACTCAACAATGGCTCATATCACTTTTCCATAAACGCCAGTCACAATTTCATGCTTATAGTAAGTACATTAATCTCACTGTATTTATCTCATAATGATGATGAATATAACAGCGTACCTTCAGTTGTACACAGCAGTAAACAGGGACTCAGTAGATATGGCCAGGTTTTCCAAAACGCCATCATGGTTGTGTTTATATTCTGTAGGAAGAAAAGTTACATATTAAATCTTTTTTTTTCCTTCAATACATAATTATATACAATGTTACTTCAAATGTACATGTAAACAGTTGAAAAAAGCCAGTTTATCAGTTCTGTTAAGGTTTCAACTTAAGCTTTATTTCAGTCAGTTTTATTCCTATGTTGAGGGCTACACATTATATTTTTGATATGAAAACATCAATCACAACTTCAACAGACTAGCATCCATCGATTTGTAACCCCGACTAACCCTTAAATAACCTATTATTATTGATTCGTTGAACTTACGGGGCTGGTAGTGCTGCTGGGACCTTCATTTCCTGGATCGACAGGTGAGCGGAGCACTGCACCTGTGTGAAACTCAGAGAGAGCAAGGTTCAAGAGCAGCCATTCAAACGGCTCTTATCTCCCATTGTGCTGTCGGCCTGTAATAATGAACTCAATGTGACTGTGGTCGTTCTATGGGCGTGAGGAGGATGACGTCTCTGCTGCCAGTCAGCTCACATGTATGACTCTAAAATGAAATTATGGAGTGGGATTAGAAACTTCGAATAGGTGTATGGCCAACAGTGAAATATCTATAACAAGTAAAATATAAAGTCTAATATGTACTTTAAAGTAGACTGTTTTATATTGAATCAGTAAATCGGCAGCCTGAAAATAGTATAACTCACAACATGATGAGAAGTGAAATATCTGGGGAAAACAGCAATCACTGTTATGTTCAAAAAAACATATGTTTAAATACACAGAACCACTTAAAACTTTGTGAGAAAAAAGCTACAAGGAACAAAAAACTCTATCACTGATGCCTGGTGGAGAGGATTATAGAAGTTTACTGGACAGTTTTAACACACACACACACACACACACACACAAAGGATTTTAACACAGCAATAGATACCAAATTGTTCCAGTACTGGTACCCAGCCTTAGTGCAAACACAATGAAATCATTCTCTAGAAGTTTGGATAGCAGTTTAAAAGCCTCCGCTAAAGGAACCTGGTGCTGTTTCAAAGAGACACCACTAGAGGTCTCTGTATGATCATCTAAGATGGCTTGAAATTATTCAAATATGTTTTTACAATTACAGTTTACTCAGAAGACAATATATGTAAGAAATTTGTAGTGAAAATACTTAATAATGAAGACTACTTTGTGCTTATGGTACACTTGAGGTACAAGCTTATTTTACTTATGGACAGTAACAGAAATCTTTACTGTAAAGTAGATTCTATACTGGACAGGCAAAACGTACATAAATCTACTACATAAAGGCATAAATCTACTGATAAAAAGCATCACTGGAAAACAAATGAGTAGTTTTGTTTTGTTTTATTGGAGCTCTATGATAGGTGAATGTATTGAAAGGTATAGGTTGCTCAAACAGATGTAAAGATTTGAGCTATTTTAGTGGACCATGTGATTCTCATGTTTGATTGGATGCAGTTGAAAAGCTGGACATGTGCTGTCTTCATGCTGCACTGGGTACAGCACCATGCTTTATGTGGCCATAGAACAAACTGGAATGTCTCCAGACACAGCTGGTATTGTATAGGCAGAAGCAAGCAGACATCCTTGAAAAACAGGAAGTAGATAGTGGGGGAGGGTCCCCTGTTCCAGCATATGGTCGGGTTTGGGAGGCCCCCTCTGGCTGTGCCACCACAGCGTCAGAGATCATGAGTCAGAACTCATCATACGAACAGCTCATCCCAGTGTCTGAGGCCTGACTTTCAGACACCCGACCTCGCCTTTGTCTCAGCTCATTGTTCACAGCTACAAATTAGTTCCATTCAATTGCCCTTTTATCTGGAAGCACAAGACGGGCCCCAAAACACACATGTCTCAGATGCCCTGGAAGCACGCATGAATCCCTTTTGTGTGCTCTGTTCATGTTGTGTCAGCTGATAGCTAATCAATGCTCCAAGACCACTCCAAGGTTTATAGTGTGTGAGCTTATGAGGGCGTGTTACCACTGGGCCGAGCCTATGTCACGGAGTAAGTGTTAAGGCTCGTCATGGACACACCCCATTCTTTCCACTGAGCAAATACAATCAAATGTTTGGATAAGAGGAGAGGTAGGGTGCTTCACTGGGTCATTAAAAATATATTTAAAATCACAGTACAGGTGCTCTTCAAGGGTTGAGTTCAAATCTCAACAGAATGTGGCCCTTACTAAATAATGTAAAAATGGGCAAGGTACAAACCCGAGGCACAGCGACTGATTATATTAAAAGTCCTTCATTACATGAGCCAGCACATTTTGATGGGCTGCATGGTCTTCGCCAGGGCATGAGAAAAAAAATTGGCTCACAGGTATCCCTAAATACTAGGGATGCACCGATCCGATACTGGTATCGGATATCAGCACCGATACTGAAAGAGTTGCTGGATCGGGTATTGGCTTCCAAATATGGGTTCAGCCGATAGCCTGGTTGGACATATAAATTGATGTAATAAGACTATTTACTGGTCGTAGCTGGCCCAGAAAGTCTCAGTGGGACAACCAAATGTTTATCAGGAAAAGCTGCAGTTTGTTTCATTATAAAGTCCTTCTTCAGCAGAGCAGGTGACATAATATGTCAAAGCTGATCACTCTGTCCTTGGTCCTAAACAATATAATTTCATATAGATCCGCCGTTAAAGCCCACGCTGTGAACTCTGGTGCTGCTGGACCCCCCTTCACATGAACTGCTGTAATCTGGCTTTACCCACCGCTCCATATGGAAAGGCTGCCAATCGCTGCATGAGAGAAATCCACTTATCTCGTATGTGCGAGGGAGAGTCTTTCCCTCTGTCTTTCCCTGTGTCCCACTGATCCAATGTAGACTGCACTTGTGCGACTGGCTTTAGGCGCTAACTCAACAGACAACACAGCTGTCTTCACCTGCTCCTGCTTGATAAGACTTAAACAACAGCTCCTGGCATGTGGCAAACGTGACGCAAGATTGAACAAGTCGCACTGTGTCAAAGAGGCTTTCAAAGAGGTCACCTTTACCTGCAGTCTGTCACTGTGTGCAGGATTATGCCATAGGTCTGCATAGGAAACTACTGCTCCAGTTACAAGAACATGAGCTGTGTAAATCCACTGTGGTTCATCGTGGTAAATAAGCACTGCTGCCACCTCTGGCTGCAATGCTACAGCAGGAAAACAGGAGAGAGTGAAAAGGCGCGAAGAGCCAGCCACAGGCAGCAGCTGTGATGGAAGGGCTCCTCCACTCCATACAACAACAGCATTGTTATCTGAGACCTACCTAATGTCTTCCCCTCCCCCCTGCACTGCTGCCCTCCTCACAGACTACAGTACCACTCTACAGTCAAGTGGACTCTTGCAGAATACACAACAGTCAACTTATTCCCAGTGATGGGACGAATACTGAAACTATGTTTAGTTACAGAATACTGAGTACCTGAATTAAAAAGTATTTTGTAACATATTCCATTACAGGGGCCAAATAGAATACTGTACTCTGTATAACAACATTTTTGTTATGGATTTATTTATGTCTGATTAGAGATGAAAAATTACACATGCACACACTATAAGAGCAATTTTTTCCTCACTAAAACCGTGCAGTTCAAAGCCAAATTTGCATAAAGTATCATCATGTATTCCTTTTCATTTTGGAAAATAAATGTATTCTGAATACCAACAAATCAAAGAGTAACTGTACCGGAACAGTGCTCGAAATGAGTATTCAGAATATGTATGTTCGGTACATGTGTTGAGTTACTTCCCGACACTGCTTATTCCACTTAAACTCTAAAAATAAGATCTCTAGACAGAAATATATCCAGATACAGTTCTACATGTTATTAACCTACAAGTGTATAGGCTGCAGCGTACTTGTGTGAGCATGTGTGTAGAGTTTCAGTTTATGGTTTCAGCACAACAAGCAAAAACTTCCATGGATTACCAGTTGGGTTGTATCTTAATAGACTACATCAATCATTAACCTGGAATAATTTTAACCTACATTGTCTACCCCACTCTATTCCTCGCACAACCCCACACAAATAGTAAATCAAAGTAGACAGTGACAGATTCTTAAATGGTTCAGCTATGGGTGAAGAGAAAGTTGCGATTCTAGGCCAGCGAGACGTGTGAAGTGTGGTTTGAGCTGCAAACCTCTCACTCTGGTGTTGTCAGACCGTTGTCAAAAGTGGTTCTACAGGAAATATCAGTTTACTGTGAAATTCTAAGATGTAACATTTTCAGGAAGCATTTGGTAGTTTGGTATCTTGCATAATACAGAGAACTGGCAAACGGAGCCAGTAGCCCAGATATCTGCTATTTAATCAGATCAGATGAGGAGTTGGCTGTTTGGAGATTATATGGCTACAGGCTGAGGGGCATGCGTTGTTAGGCTTTTATTGACATTGTAAACAAACAAGGCCAACTTGATGACAGGCATTAGACTGCATTCTACGAAATCTTACTCATCAACCTGGCGGTGGCCCACTCTCTCTTAATTTACCGTTCATTGTCAAGTGTATTGTGTCATTACAGTGTAAAAAAACGAATGCTGTCTACTCTCTACAGTGTTCGCCCCAAGACAGACGTCAGCGCGTGAACAAAAAGCGGAGCGCCATCACACCTCGCTCACACCTCTCTGAAGCATAGACTGTGTGCTCTCGAGTCATGCTTGGACCGCGCGCTCCGTCTGCGCTCTGTTGGGCAAGTGCACAGTGACAACACTCTGCAAACTTGTAAAGGACGTCGTAGGCTAAAAGAAGATGCACCGCACAGACCGTGTCGCCATTTTCCAAAGCTAAAATACAAAGCCTTTGCTTACATGGGCACACATCCCTCTCCCTCTCTGCGCATGGATCATTTATTTAGGCCTATTTCAGGAGAAAGGATGATTTTCACACAAGTCTTTCTATAGTCTAGTCTATGTATGGGCGCGAAGAAAGGCCAGTGCCTTGACATTTTGGTTTTCTTGTTAGAGCAGATGGCTGCACAGAAGAGACAAATAGCCTCCACCTTATTTGACGGACGTGTGACGCACCCACACAGGTAAGAGCCATCATTTGAAATTGTATTGCCGATGCCAGTTTCAGCCAATCCCTGGGCCGTATGGGCGGGTCATAGGCCCGTCAATCACACTGGGACTATAACAGAGTGAATGAGGAGGGAGGGGGAGAATCCAATCCGGTTTGAGCTAGTTTTTCTTCCAATGGAACATTAGCGTCTCGCTGCGCTGTATTACACTGTACTGCTGCAGCCTTATACTGAATATAGCACTGATTTTCCTCTTTACCCTCCAAAACTGAGCGCGTTTTTCCTTTTTTACAAAGCACCCACACAAACCAACCATGCCTAAAAGGAGCAAAGTGAGTACACCTTATTTTTCATGCATTCAGTAATACAGCATGTATAAAACACGGTTACCGCTGTAAAGGTAACAGCATATTGTCCTGTTCAAGTGTTAAACGGTGCGTGTAGATTACTGTGTATAATACCTGGCTTGTTGTCGTGTTGAATCGCCATACTGTCTGTTTTGATTTGGCGAAGTGGCTCATCTCAGTCTTATCTTGTGCAGTGATTATCTTTGTTCGCAGACCTTTTAATGCCCTTTTCCTATGCATGTAGGTCTGCATTGTTGCATGATTTTTATGCATTCGCGTTTTGCCGCCTTGTTCAAAAAAGTATCGCTAACTATGGCGATGGATTGGTTTTCTGCAGAGAAAGTTGGCGGTATATTGATTGTTTCAAATGGTGCTGTCTCTCCCGTTAGTTTCTCAGATGACAAAATGCGGCATTTCGTGGTTTTATTTCTTTATTTGCCTATTTTTATGGTAATCCGTCGTCGTATGTTGGTTTTTGGTTTGCAGTGAGTCCTAACATTGTAATAAACCTACTCTTATTTCGTGCAGTACGTGTTTTCTTTTATAATGGCGTTATTGTTTGCACGTTTGCGCGTGAGCTTTGTTCGTTAGTCGTGCTCGCCTTGTGCCCTTGTTGCAGCCCAGGCCAGTGGAGGTTATGCAATGGCGAATCTCCGTCAGCACTGCTCCTGTTGCTGGGCTCTCTAGATTCTGCTGCGGATCGACATGGTTCTTTTCAAACCAGTGGCGGGAACAGTCCTCTGCTGCTCTTTTTTTCTCCCTCCCCTCTCCTCTCCATTTATTACCAGTAGATGACTGTCCGAGGGGGCGGGGCCCTCTCCGCCTGCAGCAGGAACCAGAACAGGAAGCGTGTTCTGGCCGTGGTTCTGGCCGCGGTAACTGCTGCTGAGGGATAGCTTTACACAAGCAATAAACTGCGCCTGGACAGACCATTCCGAATGAATCCAGTCCACACAGACTGATGACTGCAGCATGCTTAATCAGACATCCCCTGATCCACTGTGCCCCACGTGAAACCCAGTGGAAACGCCCACTTTGCATTATGTAATTACCAGACATAGTGCAGGTTGTGTGGGTTATGACATAAAAACCTCTAACTGTGTTGTCTTTGACTTTTTTTCAGGCAGCTGCAGCAGGCGACTCAGAGGTGAGGTATTAACTTTAATGTATTTATGCATTTACAGTATGACTTCACTGTACCGCTAGGGGTCAGCAAAGGGCAGTGAAAGTAACCTTTTTTTCTCTCTGATCTTGCAGCCCAAAAGGAGGTCTCTCAGGTTGAAAGATGTGAGTGTAAACAACCTTAACTGTCATATATTGTCATATTATTACTGTGCTATATGCTAAAACATGTTGTTTTTTCCTTTCTCTAGAGACCCGAACCTCCTAAGGCAGAGCCTAAAGCCAAGCCAAAGGTTAGTGATTTTGAATACATTTGGGTTAAGCTTTGTTGTAGTATAACATTTGCCTTTAACCTATAAAATTAATCTAAAACCTCTACTGTTTGTGTATAGAAGGCAGCTGGTAAGCCTAAGAAAGCCAAGGATGTAGAGAAGGCCAAGCCTGAAGAGAAAGCACCCGAGGCCCCCGCGGAGAACGGAGAAGCCAAAGCTGAAGATGAGGTGAGGCTTTTCTCAGATACAAACACAGGGGAATACCCCATTTATAATAATAACAATAATAATAATAATAATAATAATAATCTCTCTCCAGGCACCAGCTGCAGACGCTGAACAGAAAGATGATGCTGATGAATAACATCACTCAAACCACATCTTTTACCAGTGCTCCCTGTACCTCTTTTCTTGTACAATTCAGGGGAATATTTTTATCAACTATTTTCTAAATACAGGTTTTTTAGTAGTTGGATTATAGAGAACACTTTTTTTTAATGAAAGAAAAAAGTCAATTTGGAGACGGGAATTTCATCAACTCCCAGAGTTTTTCAACATCATAAAACTTGCAGTTCTCGTTACTAGCAGTGGTTTTCATTTCAGTTTTAAATGTGAAGGAGGGGAGGGAGGGGACAGGTTACCGTGTCAATGCAACACATCGGTCACAGGAGCTGGGCATCAGCGGAGAGAGCGTTCCTGAGAGGACTACATTCCATATGCTTTATAAGGGACTGTGCGTAATCTGTTTTGGGGAGGGGATGGACAAAGGGCAACTCATTGTTTTGTTGTTTATAATGAAGAAACAGTGTTTTAGAATGTTTGTAAGCTTCGTTCCTCTGTGTTAACTCTTGTACTCATGCAGTTTCTTAATGATTTGGTCAATAAAGCTAAAATACTAGTGCTGGAGCTCTCTGTCAGAACTGTGCATCACGTGTGTGGATTGTGTGTCTGTTCTGTGATAGCATCGCAATAAATCTGTATAGCTGCTGTGAACTCCTGCTTACGTCTTCTCTCTCTGTAGTGGCATAGTGCACTGAGGCCAGGTTAGTTTAGAGAGGTAATGTGAAAAGGGAGCGTGAGCAAACAATGAGACATCCACCAATTTAGGCAAAACCTTTACTTAAAATGAATCTTTGGGAGAAATGTGCAGTTCAGTACCACGGACAGTTTCCACTATGAAAAACATTCCACTATGTCTTAGGTTAGTCAAAACAAGTACTTAAAAAGTACTTCTCACTGTACTTTTCTATTGTAGCTTTTTGAGTGAATGTTGTTTTGCCTTTACTTTTGGTGTTTGAGGAGGTAAATGGTCATGGTCAAATTTTTATATAGCGGTTTTCCACCTTCAAGGTACTCAAAAGTGCTTTACATCAAAGAACCACTCACCCATTCACACACACACACTCATACACCAGTGTACGCAGACAGTGGGGGCAAAGGGGGTTAAGTGTCTTGGCCAAGGACACAACAACAGCATTCATCTGTAGGAGCTGGAATGACACTGCCAACCTGTGGATCTGACCGCTCAACCAATGATGTTTATGTCGAGAGCGGGATTTGAACCACCAACTTTCGGATAAGTGAGCCAACGCTCTACTATAGGTTTAGATTGAACTGCAGATGGTCCAAATAGTCAATGTAACTTTGACAGACATTTATTGTGTTATAAGTTAAGTGCACACAGATTAAACATTTGTAAAATGTACCAAAATGGCTTTTAACACAATGAAATGCCAAATAGTAAACAAAATAAAGTACATTCTGTGCTGACAAGTATCTAATGTTTAACTGACTAGTTTTTATACAATCTAAAAATATAGCACAGTTTTATGTGAAAATATCTTCATTTACAATTGTACAATGTGTGAGGTAAAGTACAGAGTTAATGGCAAACATTCTATTAAATTACATTTAAAGCATTCCAACATTGAAGTTATTAAGCGAGTATAAACAACTGTTTCCTGTAGCAGCTCTAAAACATTTCATCTTTAAATCAGTGTGAGTGGTCACAACAAATATTATGCCAGTGTGTAACTTATTATTTCACTCAGTCTTCTCAGCAGTTGGACCCATTTTGGTGCGCATGTTGCGGAGAAGAAAGAACCCAACAGTAGCAACACCCATCGTCACCTCAGCCATCCAGAAGGCCATGTCCCAGCTGTGCTGTTTGGCCACTGTGCTGAAGGGAAGTCCTGCCATAAAAGCCCCCACTGTAACAAAGGGAGAACGTGTTACTAACATGGGACATGAAGCTGCAATGCATTTTAACTAGTGATGGGACTTTCAGCTCCTTTGTAGGATCTGAATCTCTTTTTCAAAGAGCCATTCAAAAGACTGGCTCTTTTACTATTTATTTATATGACAAAAGCAAATGTGAGAACTCATTTTATCTACAAACAAACAAAGAGAGAAATGACCAAGGCTCAGATCTGTTTAAAATGGTTCAAACTGAGAGTGGAAGTGTGTTTACCCTTTGAAATTATGAAAATCTAAATAAAACGTTGCACTACAATAATAATAATATATATTATATGTTTACCCTTTGAATTATGAAAATCTAAATAAAACGTTGCACTACAATAATAATAATATATATTATATGTTATTACAATGCCAAATGTTTTTTTCTGCACAAAGCTCTCATTCGTGATGCCTGCTCTGTTTCTATACCGATTCTTGTGCTGGCTCAACGTTAATCAGTGTAAAAATGCATAAAAATTTGAAAAAAAGGTTTAGTTCTTTTTTTAAAAATGAGATCCGGATCCAACCTTTCACGTTAAGGAACCGTTACAAAGAGCCGTTTCGTTCACAAATGTCACATCAGTAATTCTAACCAATACTCCACATTTTACCATTGGCCATCAGAGCAACAACAGCATGAGAAGTGCCACAAAAGTTGGAAGGAGCACTTTCACTGGCGATCACACCAAACAAGGCTATGGGTCCGTAAGAACAAAATCCAAACAAGGCCCCGAGGAACAATATCCAGATCTGTGAATAACACAACATCATAATTCAGGCATCATAAACACTACATCTACATCAGCACACTTTAAAATGAATGTAAACCTCTTTTTCTGAAATGCCGCACAACAATGAGAAAGGATGAATAACTTGAAACCAAAGTGGCAGTTCCTGAAAAAAAAACAAAAAACAAAACAGGACTTTAAACATTTCGTGAAAGACTCCAAATACTAGAGTTGTAATGAGGCTTATTATAATTTACCTGTGGGATCTCAGGTGTAATAGTGACTCTAAACAAGTACATGGACACATACATCCCAGCCATCATAAGAATAAGCAGACCATGGCGGGGGTTACCATGGGTACTCAGGCCTTGCTAGTATAATTGAAACAGAGGACATTAACACTGGATGAACATAAGCAAGATCTAATTTCTCAGAAGCAATACTTTACCCGTGCAACAGCTCTGTCTGAAATGAACCCTGATACAAGGCTGCCTGCAAAACCTCCAACCTCCAGTGCACTCATGTAGCTACTGCCTACGGAAAAATGTTTTAATTTATACAGTTCATACATTTGTTAGCTAATACTAAGCTAAGTGTAGGATGTGGTCTTACCCATTAGAGCAGTCTGGCCCTTTTCCTGCATAAGGAATAGTTGGCCCCAGTCAGTAGCAGCAGTTTTGACCCCAAAAACGACCAAGTACCCAAGAGACAGCACCCAAAGGAAAGGAGAGAAGAGGAATTCCTTAAGAGTGCTCTCACAGTTTCCTGGAAAACATGTTATAAAAAGTAATGAATGTGTTTTCAAATGTTGCTGTTGTGTTTTTGTGTTTTGATATGTTTTTAAAGATGTTTACTGTGTCTGTCTAGTGATGAGAAGAATAGTTTGAAAATGTACTTAGTTACAGAATAGCATATACTTTCAGGTTGGATAGCGTAACAATTTAGCGTACATAATGTGACATAGGATTAACACAGCTTGATGTTAGTTTCACTATTTGTTATACATTTATTTATCACTAAGAAGGTCAATTACAATAACCGTGTTTCCTTTTTTTCTCATAAGGGGTTGCAGGTTCTAGCTTAACTTGCGTGATCAAATACTGCAATGTATTCCTTTGATTTTAGGTATTCTGTATTCTGAATACCACCAAATGAAAGAGTAACTGTACCGGAATAATGTTACTCAAAATGAGCATGTGCATTTTCATGTGCATTTTCGGTTGGCCTACTTATATTTAGTTATTTCCAATACTGTGTGTCTAGAGTCTGCATTTTCTTAAATGAACTGTGCAAATAACGTAGAACAGTGAGCGTGTGCACTGTAGTGTCCTGTTTCATTATGCTTAAACTACACATACTAAAAGAAAATTCAGTTTTGTCAGCTGGCCAAAGTTTTAGAGTGAAGACGCTTTGCCGCTCATCCAAGCGGCTTCTTCAGTTCTGGTCAGATTACCGGTGGACACTACCTTATATCTGTCTGAAGGAACCCATGTCCTCACCTCCCTTCTTCTTAGCTGCTGCCTCGATGCTGGTCAGACCCACATCTTTGGGCTCGTTCTTCACAAAGGCCATACAGAGGAATGAGAAGGCTGCACAGAAAACGCCCGACATGGAGAGGATGGTTCTCCAGTCGTAGTACTGCAGCAGGACAGTGACCAGCAGAGGGCCCAGACTGCCCGCCAGGTTCATACTGCAAGACAGGACGGACCACCACGTCCCAAACTGGGAGGGCTCGTACCACTGAACAGAGGACATGTGAGAGAAGATCCGTGGAGGTGAATATAAGATGCATTCACATTGTAGAATTAAATGATGTCATGATTTCAGATTGAGGGAAGGCACCTATCCATGGGTTATGGAATGATAAAAACTATTTAAAACTAAATATAATATTATTAATCTTTTGAATAGGAAAAAGTCCTTACATAAACAAACTTATCATCCACAAATGGATTGGCTCCACAAATGTACCATATTAGTCTTATGGCTTTAAGTTTTTTCATCCGGTAACTATTATGTCTTTGGTGTTGAATAATGGCACCACGTTCTGAAGCTATCGTCAGAAAATCATCCCAGTAGTGTTTATGTTGAACTTTGTGCCAGTTTTTGTTTCATGTGGTTCCAAAGATATAAACCATGAACCAGCTCAACAAATCTGCAATCTGACAGTTAAACAGCAAATTCTGCCATAGAAAACTGACTTGTCCTCCGGCTCAACTTTAAACCAAAACTAATACCACATGAATGCAACCTATATCCAAAAGTGTGCTAAAACAACATGGGATCTTTATTACGTAACATCTTTACAAGCAGTGATTCTAATAAACCCCGCCCCTTCAAAATCCCCAAATGATATAATGAAGTTAATGTCAGCCAAACATTCTTTAAAGGACACTTGAGGGAGCGACCTGTGACCTCCTGTAAACTAAAATAACCAGAGTAAAAACTAATCCAGTACAATAAGTGATAATGCAAACTATGTAGTAGGCAATGTTATTCCAAATCTTTACTATAATTTCTGTTTTAAGCTTGTTTCATGAGGAAAACCCCTTTACTTACTTACTCCTGAGGAACTACTATAAATACATGTGTGTAACTGGACTCCCTTTAGTACTCTGCACCTGCCAAGTCTTTTTATTCTTCAGTTAAGTGTGAACTTTTTTACAGTGAGAATACATTGTGTTTACATGTAACAGAAATGTAGTATCAGCGAGTTATTCATATCTTTAAAAATATTATAAAATGTTATTAGTTATTGATTTGGCTGTACTATTGTAACTGCAGTAATGGATAAATGACACTACATTTTTACTTTGACATTACTGTGTTGTTACCTTGCGCAGCACTTTTCCACATGGGGGCCACCCACAGCCTTGACCCAGACCATTGATGAACCAAAGCAGAGAGAACATGGTGACCGTGGAGGACCAGGAGAACACGATGTTGATGCCTCCAACTAGAAACAGTCCGATGGAGAAGAGCCAGCGTGCACTGATCTGGTCTGACAGGACTCCACTGATGAACTTACTGATGGCATAGGCCATGGTTTGGCTGCTGGCTATCATACCTGACAACACACACAGGAGTGGTACAGTTCAAATACAAGAGGACGTCTTAATGAAGTACTAGATTTAGTAATACTTATTAGTCACTCAACAAGATTAAAGGATTTTTGGGGACTAATACTTTTGGACCATGCATGGAAAGTCTTTTAAGCTTCAAACAAGAGCTGCTGTTGTTTTGATACAGACTGAATGTCTTTATCCACGCACGCGGCCCGGTGCTTACCCAGGTCATCCTTGTCCAGCTTGATCTCTTCCATCACAGATGGCATAACAAATGAGAAAGTCTTCCTATTGAAGAAGTACAGGGAGTATCCTGTGAACATACTGAAGAAAATGACTACTCGGTAGTAGCCATAGCCGTTGGATCCCATGATTTCAAAACTATAAAGGTCAAATTGTGGTATAAAAAAGAAAGTGCTCTTAATTATGATTCCTGATTAGGTTGCCAGTTCATGGACTTGAATAGAGGGACACAGACAGAGTAGCAGTTCTATCTGTGCGGCTGCTGTGGAAGCCTGGACACAGGAGGGAACTCGGACATGAGCCTAGAAATAGAAACAGACAAAGGTCAGAACAAAACATTGTGTGGACCTATGACGTATAGGCAGATTTCAAATAGATCTGAGCAAACCCTAAACATACAAATGATCATGTAAAGTCTGTCCTTCCTTTCATTTCAGGACGTCTATGAGGTGTCCACTGTGCCTGGACACTTGTCACTTCTTCTGGCACTGGCTGTGCATTCTGGAATGGTCAGCAACACTGGAAATATCACATGTCCCTCTCCACAACAGACTAAAGCCGAGGCTCATCTATGGATGTATTGTACACGCCCCAAACTCTCAAACGGAGGTTGCGCGATGCTTGATACTCACTAAAACGCAGTACGAAACCAGACAGGACATCAAAGAGTCTCTCTTTTCTACAATCGAATGAATGAATGGTGGGCTACGCTGCTAAAGGTGACCATGAGCCTGCGTATAGCGCGTAAAAAGGCCTATGAATACATTTCCGTGTAGGGTGCCGTTGTTTGAGGCTATACGTTAGCTCTGGTCTCGCGGTGAAAACCGTGGATACTCCGTCTGAGAGAAATCTGCCAGTTTACCTCGCACACGAGCTCCCCTCGCTGTGTCCAGGCCATCGACGCAAACGACGATGACCGAAGCTGCGCTTCCCGTGCGCGCCCCCGCGTCCTGAGCACTGCCCACATGATTACGGCTGCGCTATAGGCTTTACGCAGGGTTTTACTTTATAAACCTACGGCTGCTGGACAATAGATAATAAGAGAGAATTTCGACTATGAAACCCAGCTTTTTTAGTGGCATGTGCTTTGAAATTACCACCAGAAACCCGGGGAACATGAGAGCATTGGGGGGCCAGGTTTGACAGAGGTCACTGGCCTCAACCTAGAATAGGCTTGGTTCAAGTTCTAGGTCACAGATGTCACGACACGACGTCTCCAAAAACATGTGTGCCCTGTGGTTCACTGTAACTGAGTGATCAAATCAGATGGGGTCATGTTCACCTCATAGATTAGCCTACATCAGTTTAATAATGACGGCATTTATAGACTTATTCTTATGGTTGAGTTGTAGCATTATGGACAATAACCGCAAACGTACATTATTTTCTGAATAGCCTATATTGTACCCACAAGAGGGCGCAAAAGCTCTATCAAGCTTTTTAAAAGTACAGTTTACATAGACTGCTATTATAGACTTAAAACAGTTGCTCCTTCCTGCTGTATCACAAACAGCAATAGCGGCCTTTAGCCTCCATGAACGTGTGTAAAATTAACCATTTATTACTATTAATGAAGTGACGCTTCCAGTTCTGAAATCGTAGAAGCCACAAGGAATTCAAATGTAGATGTACAAAGGTAAGGACAGGTTAACACACAGGCTAAATATGCATGAGAGTTCAAACAAATATAAATCTCCCTCTTATTATGTATTTGAAACGTATGTATCGAAAAGTGCACTGCTGTTTATTTGTTTATTTATGAGGATCCCATTCGCTGAAAGCAGTGCACTTAGCTTCCTGGGTCCAAATATAAATTATAAAATCTTCATTTTATCATTACAAATATACATTCATTATTTTTGATATTTCATTGCAATAAAATCACATTTTCTTAAAAATAATCACAGTTGAATTCAAATTCCTCTGAAGTGCACATTTAGTTTATCTGAACATGTGACATTTCAGATACATTTTAAATAAGTGGCAAATATCACTGTTCCAAGTAGATATCAATCTATACAGAACGGTTTTCTTCATGAAATTGGTTCTGGTGTACGGTGTAATTATGTGGCTATTAGTAACAGTTCTAGTACCATACTTATGCAATGAATCACAAATTTGATTAAATATAAAAGCAAGCTTCTTGTGCAAGCGTACTGTGGTACGTACTGTGGTACGTACTGTGGTACGTACTGTGGTACGTACTGTGGTACGTACTGTGGTACGTACTGTGGTACGTACTGTGGTACTCCAGCTCCTTCAGGTGCTGCTTGGATTGTATGTGAGTTTGCCTCATTTAGAGTTCATTTGATCCACTTTTTGATAAATGGTCACATTTTCATATGTGTGACCATTATCCACCTTCAAGAAAGACAAATCTTTTCTTTAGTGGTACTTGGCTTCATTCCAGCCAGTAGTCCATTTTACACTTTCACAAATCATCTTTAAAAATCCCATATTTACAGTACATGAGTGTCAGAGCTTGCATTTGAAAGAATATCATGTCTTTCATGGAAAGCGGGCTCAGGGCCATGAGGTTAAAATGGCCAAAGGGTTGTTCAATGGTACATCCAATCTCACAAAGTAACGTCTAATTAAAACAGAGGATTAACAGCAGTGAGATCCATAAACATCAAGGGAGTAATGGAGGCAGCCAATTACTTTATAACTGAACAATCACATCTCTGCAGACGCAAAAGCCACAGTGCCAAGCTGTAAACAAGGTTCTTCATCATGGTGTCCATACTGTTTTTGTATTTATTTATTTATTTAGCTTATGCTGGGGTTGGCAGCCTTTGTCTAAGTATAATATATAGGCGTATATTGTTTGCATCCAGTCACAGCAGTATCGATTATGCAAACATATTTGTTTCAGGCATTAATAGTTAGATTAGGAACCCAAACCACGCACTTTGAAGTTCTTCTTCAGACCCATCCATACCCACAGCCACAGAAGCTCAGTTGGTTGTCCTCTGATCCGAAGGTCAGTGGTTCAAATTCTGCTCCCCACATAAACAGCTTTGGTCCACTGACCCACAGGTTGGCGGTGCGATTCCAGCTCCCATGGGTGAACACTTAACCACCTCACCCACAATGTCTGCATACACTGATTTCTGAATGTATGTGTGAATGGGTGAGTGGAACAACATTTCCATGGAGACAATCAGGTGGATGCCTGTTCTCCAGGCCAAATAAGAGTCAGGTTTGTGGAGATGCAAGCCCACTCACAGCAAAGAAGCATATTTTTCTATATTTTTCTATATTTTTCAGTGCAAAACATAAATACATGTTTTAGTAAAAAAATACACAATAGGACATTAACACAACTTTTTTTTACAAATAAAAAATATATATAT
>KN483901.1:5570-24231 GCA_000787095.1 Periophthalmodon schlosseri
CCACTCTTACTCTTTGTCTTCATTAATTCCTTCTTTCTTTCCTTCTTTCTTTCTCTCTATTCCAGGAATGCAGGTATGCAGGATTTGTTTTGGTTATTAAAATAAAAATAATATTTTACTGTCAAACTGCTTGTTATATGTTTGTTGCATATTTGTTCAGCATAATGTTAGCTGTAAGAAATGTTACATGGTCGTTAGCATACATGCTAATTTCGGCGCTAACCGTTAAGATTGTGCACATGGTAATGTTTCCTAGCGAGGCTCTGGTGTTACTCACATGAGGTTGCCAGTTTGTGATGTTGTAAAATGCGCTGGAGCTAATTTATGGAAAAGTACCTGTGTTTGGAATGGATGTCAAGGGTAAAAAAAATAAAAAATAAAAAAATAATAGAAATTAAAACCTCCAGTAGAAAGGTTATGTAGTACATCCATAGACTGTATATATAAATGCACATAGCTAACCTGCTAGCCACCGCTTTCCAAATAAGAAGTGAACATGGCCGTGCTTCCGCCTCCACTGACTCTGGCTCCAATTCACTTTCTAATGAAAAACTGTCGCCCCTCTCTCTGTAGTAGCTGCTGTCAGCCTCATCATTTTGGTCTTAAAATGTTTGTATTAACCCGCTCTACATGATCCTGGTGTTTTTATTTCACTATTTTGTCCATAAATCAAAATATGAACATTAATAACAGACAAATCAGGTCAGGTCGCTCATACTAGTTGTGATATAGATCCAAAGCATTTTGTACTATTCAGGAAAGGCTAGTATCAAAACGTGTAGGCTCTCTGGGTGTTATTTTGGTTGGAATGAAAGAGGGAGTTTTTCACGCTATTAATAGAAAATGTTATCGTTCAATCCATTATCACTGTTCAAATCTGACCAAGCAAACCAAACATGAATATAAAAAGTACATTTTTACAGAGTAAAGCGAAACTAGCAGCACCCCTAATATGTCCTGTAATATCCCCAAAATGTTGACTCTCTACCCATTCTCTGGTGAACAGCTGCAAGGTCAACTCTGATTCCAATTTGTGGAGTGAATAGTTATGCAAATGTGACTAAATTACCAGCCTTCTGTGTGTAACATTTTGTATTACACTCGAATTGGAAAATGGCGGAACACTTGACCGAAATTGGCACATATTGTTAGCCTGCGACCATCTGCTAATTCATGTTGGAAGCAAGTATATAAATATGTACTATACTGTTAGTTTTCACATATTTTCATGAAAATTTGTACATATACAGATTTTTTTTCTTTTCTTTTGTTTGTTTTTTTCAATTGTGCCTGAGCCTGCTATATATTAATCTATAATCTATAATCTGTGACACCCATGAATCATTATGTTAAAATTTGCACATTTTAAATCGCAATATTCATCTAAAACCACTTAATAAAAGAAACAAATCCGCTGACTTCCACGTTAGAAACCTGCGGTGTCACGTGGGAGTCGTAGACGTCATCACAACAAAGAGCCGTGTCGCTGTCGGCCCGTCCTGTGGACAGCTGTGACTCACACTAGAGCAGCAGGGGACAATGGAGAAAATGATTATTGATGAGTAATATGGCGTCTGGAAAATAAGAGATTGGCGTCTTGAAAATAAGCGATTAAAGATTTCGAGAAAGTCGATTTGGCATAAAAAGGTCTGCTTTAACTTGTCAATTGCAAGATGGTGCCAGAACCTTTAGTCCTGGTTTAGTGCAGCTTATGATGGTTCCAGTCTGCAGTGGCTAGTATCTAATGAGGTGTTTGATCTGGTGCTGGGTTAGACCTGGTTTAGTCCTGGGTTAGACCTGTTTATTGATGTTTACTTGAACGGGATGCCTTCTATGTGTATCATATTTGTACTGTCTTATTTCAGCGGAATTTTACAAGTGCATGGTCTTTTTAACTTGTCCAATGCAAGATGGTGCCAGAGGCTTTAGTTCAGGCTTAGATCTGGTTTAGTTCTTGATTAGACCCGGTTTAGTCCTGTTAAAGTCCTGGTTTAGTACAGCTCTTGTATGGTGGTTCCAGTCTGCAATGGTCAGTATCTATCAGAGGTGCCTTTGACCTGGTTTAGTTCTAAGTTAGACCTTATACAATTGTAAAAATGCATGGCCCCTTTAACTTGACCATTGCGAGATAGTGCCAGCACCTTTAGTTGTGGGTTAGACTTTGTTTAGTCCTGGTTAAGTGGTAGTTTAGTCCTGGGTTAGACCTTGTTTAGTCCTTGGTTAGACCTAGGTTAGATCTGGTTTAGTCTTAGTGCTGGTTTAGTCGGGTTAGACCTGGTTTAATTCTGATTAAGTCCTGGTTTAGTCCTGGTTTAGTCCTGGTTTAGTCCTGGGTTAGTTCTGGGTTAGCCCTGGGTTAAACCTGGTTTAGTCCTGGGTTATTTATTGATATTTCCTCGATCAGGAACGCCTTCTGTGTGTACCATATGTGTACTTTCTTACCTTTTACAATCCTACAAATGCTGGTGGTCCCTTTAACCTGACCATTGCGAGACAGTGCCAGCGCCTAGGCAGGGGTCTGCTCATTTACTCCATGCTTTCATTTTATTCAGACACTTTGCATTTGGCCAGAAAGCACAAGTGTTCCAAAGTGTACCTCATTCTGGCTGGTACTTAGTAGATCGTCTTTATCGTGTTGGCTTGAGCACAGCAGCTGCAGGCTCAGGCTAATGCATCGCTAACAACCAAACATGTGTCACTGTCACTGTTCACTTTAATCTGGTTATGGAAGAAGCCGGTACAGATCAGCCAGAACAAGATGTCGTCAGCGGTCAATGTGAAAGTGGCACAAATCAGTAAGTAATAAAAATAATATTGTTTTTAATGAGAAACGTGATCAGGGTAAATATTGTGTCCATCTCAGAAGCTAAAGTGAACCAAAGTGGTCTAAGCCAGGGCTACACCAGGACAATACTGGTCATATTGTTCTGGCTGATCTGTACCGGCTTCTTCTGGTTAGTCATAACAGATTACTCTTTGTTATCTAGGCCACAGGGAGATAGTCCTGCTTTAGTCCTGAGTTAGACTCGGGTTAGACGTGGGTTAGACATGGTTTAGTCCTGGGTCAGTCCTGGTTTAGACCTGTTTTAGTCCTAGTTAAGTCCTGGTTTAGTGCAGCTCTTATGTGGGTTTTACAGGTCTGCAGTGATAGTCTTGGTTAGACCTGGTTTAGATTATGGTTATGTCCTGGGTTAGAACTGATTTAGTCTTTGGTTAGACATGATGTAGTTCTGGGTTAGTGTTGTTTAGACCTGGTTGAGTCCCGGTTGAGTCCTGGTTAAGTCCTGGTTTAGTTCTGGGTCAGAACTGGTTCAGTCCTTTTCTAAACCTGATTTAGTCCTGTTTTAGACCTGGATAAGTCCTGGTTAAGTCCTGATTTGGTCCTGGTTTAGTCCTGTTTTAGACCTAGTTAAGTCCTGGTTTAGACCTGGTTTAGACCTGGTTGGTTCCGATCAATATCAGAGGTGCCATTGCCTGGTTTAGTCTTGTGTTGGCATTGGTTTTATCTTGGGTTAGACCTGGGTTATTCCGCGGTTAGACCCAGTTTAGTCCTGGTTCAGTCCTGGTTTAGTACGGCTCTTGTGTGGTTTTCCAAGTGGTGATCATATTCAATCAGAGGTGCTCTAGACCAGATTTAGTCTTGGTTCAGTCCCGGTTTAGTCCTGGTTTAGTCTTGGTTTAGACCTGGTTGGTTCTGGTCTGCAATGGTAAGTATCAGAAGTGCCTTTGACCTGGTTTAGTCTTATGTTGGCATTGGTTTTTATCTTGGGTTAGACCTGGGTTAGACCTGGTTCAGTTCTGGGTTAGACCTGGTTTAGTTCTTTCTGTCAATCAATAAATTACGATTTTTAGTTAACCTTAACATCTGGTCTATTGTTACTTCCCTCCTCTCTAGCAGAGAGAACAGCCATGAGATAAATCCTACATTATTAGTTCAACAACATGGTTTAAAAGCGCTGTACCTGATTTTTACTTAAAAACGTGACAAACTAGTTCCAGTTCGCACGGGTTCAGAGTTTTTCCTCACTTACCTTACGCATTCCGAGTGTCCTAATTATTCACCACAATGAGTTTATCAGCACTTTGTACAACTTTTAGAGACCAGTCACGGTCATGCTAACAACAACTAACATGCATTTGTGCACTTCCTGATTTATGGACATTAAAACGCTTTATAATTAAATGCAGAGAGTACACAGTGGACTTATTTTGGTCTCAAGAGCTGGTCATTGGCCTTATTCCGCCCCGCCCACCCATTCATTTCAATGGAGAATTTGACAACAGTTTTGCTGCTAAAATCTGAAGTGAAGTAGATTGATTTGTGTAAAACGTTTTATGTTCATGTGCGTCAAGTCAACAATGTACTGATTCTCTGGGAGGCTTTAAAACAGCTCTGTATAGAACGTATTTACTGTCAAGATCGACAGCCCCATGCAAAATAATAACACAACCCCAGTGACAATGGGGGCGCCCACGGCAACTTCCGGAATAAGGTGAATACAATATATCTGTACCGCAACCAGGCAAATTTTGTGTAAAATAGGTCAAATAGGTCAAATAGGGTTAAAATAGGTTAAGGTTATGGTTTAGGTGGTAGTTAGTGACTATTGTTAAGGTTAGGATCAGTCTCTAGGATGTAACGTTCCCAAGAAGCATGAAAACCTGACGTGTGTGTGTTTGGAGACCTGCTCAGTCTCAGCCTACAGGACCTGTCTGAGAGCAGCGCATTATCTACAGGAAGTGCTTTCTCAAACCGGTGATTTTGCACAACCATTGGTCTGATTTTGACTTTGTTTTCTTTATTAAATGTTTTTTTTCTTTTTTAATGAAAGTGGCTGGACATTATTTTTATTCATGTAATAACGTAAAATGTGTTTTGCCCCAGTACAGATAAGCCCTTTGTAAACATTTCACTTTCCTTTAATATTTAAGGTGTGCGTCCAGGCGCTGTACCTGATTTTTACCGTCTTAAAAATGTGAAAAACAGAATTTTAGATCGAGGACACGTAGAGGAAATATCAGCTCGTTTATTACAGCAAATGCAAAGAACGTTGGGAAAAACGTTGGTAGAGATGTTGTCTTTTAACCAGAAGAAACAGTTACTGAATAAATGTTAGATAGATAATTTTAATGCCATATTGTGAAACATTCCATTAATATGTCCTTTCTCTATAAATGAGTAAATAGCGTAAATTATATGCTGATTTTCAAAAACTTTTAATAACTCTAATTCATTCCGCAGTAATTACTCTCAGTCTGGTTTTGATTTAGATCTTTTTTTTTTTTTTTTTTTCCATTTGGCGGAGGCTTACAGTGAACACATGGAGAGCTTTGTGAAAAAGGAGGAGGACTCATCTCAAATATGAATGTTCAGAGAGACAGGCCTGAATAATACGGACACATAAATGCCTTTAATACTGCTGCTACGCTTCAGATCTGAGAGGTGCGCTGATGCGGGGTTCAGTGTGTGGAGGAGAGAAGTGCGAGTGCAAACCCGAGGAGTTGCTGCGTCCTCGGGCAAGACACTTCATCCACCTTGTCTGTGTGTGCGTTTACTGTTTATAAATTGGAGCTCATAATACATTTTAGTGTAAATACTTTGCATACACCATCTTTCCGTTAAAAAGTTGAGATTCTTTTTTTGTACAGTGTGCGGAGAGAGACTGCAGACATCAAAAGTGGATATATTCTGCCCTCTAGTGGAGAGTAGGGGATGCGTTACTATGACTGGGTTTTCAATGACATCATTCTCCTGTGTTTAACAGAGAGTGTTTAACCCGCAGATTTTCTAGCTCGATATTGGTCCCTGCTTGGTTCCACATTTGTAGATTTCCTTTTTGGATATTTCTCATTAAAACATTACGGTGTGGATACAAGAGCACTTGGTCCTGCTCCATCTGAGAGAGGGACTGCCCCACCCAGAGTGAGAAAAAAATATTAAGAATAAAATTAAAATATCACTGATGTCCCTGTTGTCCCGCAGAGGGCGTATTTGCTCCACAGCTCCAGAGAGGCAGGGCTCAAGGTACTCAATTACTCTAAAACTGTTTGTGCAGTAAAATGTACCTGCTATTACTTCTTTTTCTCTGCGTGTGTGTGTGTGTGTGTGTGTAATTCATCGCTGTAGGAGCCATGGGTGAATTAAAGAGAAATGAAATAAACTTAAAATATCTGAAAATGAAAGGAAACAACAAAATGATCTGTCTCTTGGTCCCTGTGGGCCGTGTTGTGTCCTGGGCTTTACTTTTAGACCTTTAGACAATCAAATCTAAAACGGGCCCGACAGACCTTGCAGCTAATCAGCTCCTGTTTTTACTCAGACGATGTTAAAGCAGACATATTGTGCTCCTGCTGTATAGTTATAATCTATGACACCCGTGGATCATTATGTTATATTTTGCACATTATAAATTGCAATACTCATCTAAAACAACTTAATAAATGAAACAAGTTCGCTGAATTCTGCGTTAGAAAACTGCGGTGCCCAGTGGGAGCTGACGCCGCCGTAAACGTCATCACAACAAAGAGCGGCGAAGCTGTCAGCGCCCCCTATGGATAGCTGCATATCACGCAGTAGGTACGGAGCGGTGGGAGTATGTCGGTGGCGGTGAAAATGGGGGTTGATTGTCAAAATGGCGTCTTGAAAAATAAGCGTTAAAGATTGCTCGAACATACACAAATCACTCCGAATACTACTTTGAGAGGGTAAATGAGAAGGGAAACAACTAGAACATGTTAAAAGCTCTCAAAAGTTTGCAGAATAGGTCCGCTTTAAGATTACTAGCGTCCTCATCTGACCCCTGCGGTTGGACGGGGACGCTACAGAACTAGTAAACGCACTCATTCGAACTAAACGGTGACGTGTGAACAACTGTGGTGAACGTTATAGTCCATGAACTTTTTGTGTGATACTTCAACATCGGTCAAGACATTTACAGGCCCATTTTGTCAATAACACCTGAACGAATCAGTACAGTCTCGTTGGCGCAATAGGCTTTTAATAGGGCGCCTATTTTTAAATGCGGATTGTTAAATAATTCATTGTTAAAGCTGGAGCACCTGATTGTCAAACCGTGAAAAATGAAGCGTGTGTTTAAATCTAACTCTAGCTCTCACAAACCTCCTGGCACCTCACTAGTATTCACATGCATGAGGTTTGGTCCACTAGCGCAGCTTCAGAACAGCTTTTTCAGACAGAAAAGTGAAGCCGGTGGACCACCCTTGGACAGCCAATTTTGGTGCAAATGAGAATCAGCTTGATATCAGTTGTAACGAAATGAAAGTGTTGAAATGCAGGGGTCGGCGCAAGCGGGGCGGCTGCAGATTGCCCTGCGGACGGAGGAGCAGAGAGAACCAGAGTCGAGGCCTTTTGCACCCACGGGCCCAGTAGGTCCATAGGTGTAAAATGTGCTTCCTAGTGCATCCTGGGAGCTCCACAGCAGCACCTCAAACGCACAATTATATATTAAAACACAGTGGCCACAAGGGGCTATAACGAATTGCTTCTCACAAGTTTGCAAAAGGTAACGTGTTTTACAATTAGGCGAAGACAGAACGGCTGCAGTGGCTGTGGTCACACGCGCACTCAAATTCGGATTATCGAAAGACGTTTGGAGTTATAAGATTATTTAAATAACATGCAAACAGCAAAAGCATCTCATTTCTTTCTGATCGCGGTCCCTCTGATTACTCGCATCAGATTTTGCAGTTTACATGTCATTTATGTAATCTCGAAGGTCCAGAAATCAGATTATAATCAGATTTTGGTGCATGTGAACAAGGTCAGTAGTCTGATTTTTGCCACTTGTTCTGCTTTTACAATACACTTTCTGGGGGGAAACAGGATTTACCTGTTTATGACAAAAAAGTCGGGTACTTCAGGTTACTTCCAGATATAGCATTTTCAAAACAATAAACGTAACATGGTGATCTAAATATGTTATGTGTTAGCAGTTAATACCCCATAGAAGTAAAATACCCCTCTTTAATAATAATAATAATGTAGCCCTGGTTTGGCCCTGGTTTAGTTCACTGTTGGAGAACTGTAGTAATTAGTTGGTTCCTGTGATCTAAAACTCCCTCCAACAACAACACAACCAAATCATGGTCATTTATTTGATGAGGAGCAACAATACTCTTGTACAGTGATATTTGATTGTTGGTGAGTGCTGTGGTAATCCTCAGGCTTTGTAAACACCAGCACTGGAGCAGATTATGTACAGAGAGGGAGAAAGAACACAACATCTGAAACGGCTCACTCCAGTCAAACAGGGATTAGTTCTGCAACAATACAACAATGTTTCAACATTTCCTGGTACAATTACAACAACTACTGCTACTATACTACTACTACTATTACTACTGCTACAACTACTACTACTACTGCGGCTGCTGCTGCTATACTACTACTACTACTACTACTACTACTACTACTACTACTACTACTACTACTGCTACTACTACTACTACTACTACTACTACTACTACTACTACTACTACTACTACTACTACTACTACTACTACTGCTGCTGCTGCTGCTGCTGCTGCTGCTGCTGCTGCTGCTGCTGCTGCTGCTGCTGCTGCTGCTGCTGCTGCTGCTGCTGCTGCTGCTGCTGCTGCTGCTGCTGCTGCTGCTGCTGCTGCTGCTGCTGCTGCTGCTGCTGCTGCTGCTGCTGCTGCTGCTGCTGCTGCTTCTACTACTACTACTACTGCTGCTGCTGCTGCTGCTGCTGCTACTGTTATACTACTACTACCTCTACTTATCATTTTACATAGATTTTTCACTTTATGGTTGACCACAATGGAAATTTGTCTTGGCATCACATGTCGAGCACAACACAGTCCCACATGTGATAAAGTCTGGTACATGGAACATTGTCAGGTTTCATTAGCAGTGCACTGAGGACACTGGCACAAGTGAGTCTTTATACCTCATTTGTTGCTTGAGATATTCTGTATCAACACCTCAAAATTATCATGATTCACTTTTTTGCTAGCATTAGCATTGCATACTGTTCCTTTTCCTTTTTTTTTGGCAATGTTACTGCAAAGAAGATACATTTGCTGCTTTGTGGCCAAAAACTGTCAAAAACTGAGTGTGTGCTGCCTTCAGTGGCCTCTGCAGTTTCAAGTTCAAGACCGTCCTGATTACAGCCAAGTGTTCCTGATTGCAAATACCTGGCTGCAGGAGAGGAGTTTTTTTTACATTAGAAAACTTTCCCCGTAACTGCTGCTGTCAGGCTCGCCATTTTGGTCTTAAAATATTCATATTAACCCGCTCCACATGATCCTGGTGTTTTTATTTCGCTATAGTGTCTGTAACTAAAGATATAGACATTAATAAGAGACAAATCAGGTGCTTTCTTTCCCCGAGGTCACTCCCACTAGCTTTAGCAACGCTGTCAAACCTGTGATGGGAAGGGGCGTTACCTTCAACAGCTTCGCTCCAGATTGGCTCTTTGGTTGCTATGATACTCGTGGTCTGACTTCCTAATATGGAATTCAGACCCTGTAACTGCTCTAGCCTCGATGAGCTTCATTCGACTGGGGCCGAACGCTGTGGGCGACGTCACGCTCCCTTAGTCCACTTCTTTATGCGGTCTACGATCTGGACGTTTCTATTGGTTGAACTCATGTGTCCAGTGTTCTGTGACATCACACTGTAGTAAATGGAGCTGCGTATATAATGTAAATGAGGACAGTGAAGTGAACACTCAGAGTCACTGTGGGGTCAGACAGTGACACTATGGGGTGGGAGTGTGTAGTGTCTGACTATAGCATGAGTCATACAGAGTTTAGTCCACTCCCTCTGACGTTTAATTCTCCGTGTAGTGCTAGTGTGAGTCAGTGTGTGCGAGAGCTAGAAGAGCCAAGAGCATCGACAGTTAACGTGCGCAGTTAGGGGTGAAAAAAATGACTAAAACGTGTACTTAATGTGTACTTACGGCGTGCTACCTGTTTGTCTCCAAGGTATGGTGTTAAACAGAAGCAAGTTACATGTCAGATCTGTGGAGAGGCAACCCCACTCTCACAATAAGAACGCAACAAAAGCACCTGTACTTGAATAAAAGCTATAGATATGTTTAATGCCATACTGTGGAACAAGGAAGCAATGGCGTCTCCACGGAAACAAGCAGGTGGCAGACCCCAACAGGAAAGTAACATAAAGCACATTTAAGCCTTGAGTTTTTTCTGTTACGCTGACTTATTTTTACATTTCAGTGTTTAAATAAATACATTTAAAATATATTAAAAAAAATGACTGAATGAAAAAAGTATTGATACATAAATAGTAGCAATTTTTTTTTTTTTTTATTTGTTTATTTATTTTTAGTTGTGTTTATTGCACTGAAAAATGTAGAAAAAAATGTGTTGTTACTGTGACTGGGCCATTTTTTTTTTTTTTTTTTTTATTCTTGAATTAATTAATCCTCTTTTTTTCCATTTTAGTTCATTCCACATTTATTTATAGCTTTTTTGCCCTATTTTCAGAGATTGGCTTAGTCACAATATTATCCAGTGCTGTCATTATCAGATACAGACACAGTCACATACACATCTGCTGAACGTGAATGGACCGCCCTGTAACTTATGAATGAACCTGAGCCAGACACAGCGCCCCCTTGTGCCCACACACACAAACGCACGCTCAGAAAAGGCCAGATGGTGTAATCCCTTTGCTTTTCTCTCATATTTTCCCTGTTGGGATTACGCTGGCTGACCAATCGGATTTAGGGCCCAGGGAGAGGCAGATGAGAGAGGGAGAGAGGGAGAAAGAGAGAGGGAAAGGAGAGGGAGATGATGGGACGGGGAATGAGAGGACGTAGTTTGGTTTTAGAGAGGAGTGCGTTGACTTGTTCCATAGAGGTCTGAGCACTGCAGACGTCCAGGTAAGGGACAAACGGAAAAGAGGGGAGGGATTGAGGAGAAATTATTCTGTATTTGCTAATTTAAATTCATTTCTATGATTGGAAAAAAAAAAAAAAAAAACATACCTCAGGAGGACCCTTTGAGGAGGGTTGCAGAGGAGTTCTTAAAATATTTGTGAGTTAGATGTATTTATAAAGTCTAGCTGGTGAGAAACTGTATTTCTTTGTATTTCATGTATTTTTTAAAAAGTGCACTAACTTTTCTAGATGTGGGTCCGCCACCTCAGAATCAGAATTAGTTCTAAGGTCCTGTATTGCGCAAAATTGTCTCCCGTGAGTTTTAAGCCATGTTATAATGTTGTTACCTCCTCAAAAACACACCTGGAGTTGTGTTTTGTTTCATTCACACATGTTTGATTAATCCTGCTTTATTAGACTGCCTACATCTCCAAAGCTCAAAATGCTCTGTCCCACCTTGTGATGTCATGAAGCGGTAGTTTTCAAGTTAACAGCTAACTTGAGCTGAAATTATCCAGATGATTCTAGTGAAGGCGTATGGAGTTTAAAAACACAGTGGAGCACTTCCTGTATCACAACATGACATCACAAGGTGGAACAAGGTGTTTTCTGTTTGAGAGAAGAATTCAGCTTAAATCTGCAGAGTTTGTGTTAAACGTGTGTGAATGAAACAAAACACAACTCCAGGTCTGTTTGTGACGACGAAACGACATTAGAACTGCACGTGAATGAAACAAAACACAACTTGAGGTATGTTTCTGATGAGGAAAACTATTATAATATAGATCAGCGTAAAATAGGCCCTTTAAACTAGTTACAGAGAATAACAGTAAATATAAGCTTTGATAAAATAAATAAAAATACAACTGACTTTGACTGTATATATAGAAAAATGTACAATATGGGCAGAACAACAGTGCAAGACTTTCGTTAGACCTACTTGTTTCCATGGCGTTACTGCTTTGTTTAGAATGTTCCACAGTATGATTTAACTATATGAATGCAACCGTCACCAGGCCAAGTTACAGGTCACAGTACAGAATCCACGGTAGTTTTAGGAATGGAATAAATGAGAAGCAAAACAATAAGACCATGGACACCAACCAACACATGTCGGATCCCTGCAGAAAGTTACACAGTGCATCTTTAACACTAGGCAAAATGATGTGGTAATCTGTCATCTACCTTTATATGACATTTTTGTTTTGTTTTGCATGTATTTACTGGCAATATTGCAGTTTCCTTCCGCACACGCGCGTCTCTCCAGATAAATGCAGTACTGTACTCTGTGACAGCCCACCTGCTTCACATGTGTCTGATTTCACACTGGCGGAGCTCTGTTCACGTGATGTTATGAGCCGATTAAGCCCACATATTTAATCAGCAGAGGGAGGGAAGACGTTTAATTAGGCCGAATATAGTGCAATGATCTGATATTTTGTGTTTAGCTCAGAGTTGACACCTTTTCTTGTTCTTGTAACTGTGTTTGTGCTCCTGTTTATGTAACTGCTTTTGTACGCGGTGGTGGATGAAGTACTCAGTGTCGTTATTTAAGTAAAAGTACACATACACAGGTAAGAAGTTACTCCAGTATATGTAAACGTATCACATGAAAAAATCTACTTAAGTAAAAGTATTTAAGTACCAGTTTAAAAATCTACTGTTAAAAAAGTAAAAGTATTTCACACAAGTGTTGTTAGTTTGTTAAAGTGTTAAATGTAGTGATATTGGTTTAAAAATGAGACAGATTTTGGTCAACAGTAACAATACAAATCAATTTCTTAATTTTTCTCATGAATTTTGTGTATTTATTTTTGTTTGCTCCAAGCTGAAACTTGAACTCAAAACCTTTAGTCAGGATGTTACCACGAACATGGTAAAAATAACTCCTCAAATCATATGAAAAGTATGATTCAGTTCAAAAATGTTGTGGAGCAGAAAGTACAGATACCTGCTCTCAAATGTAGTGAAGTAAAAGTAAAAGTATCCACTGTTAAATTTACTTAAGTGCAGTACAAAACTACTTTTACTTTTTTTTTTCTTCCACCACTGTTTGTATGTGACACTTGGTTGCTATGCCGACAAGTTGATGTGAAGGTTCTGTTCGTGGGTTACTGGTCTGTTTTGGAGACTGGCTTGAGTGAACAACTGCTGTTGTTTTACAGTAGCCCTTGTGTTCAGAAAATGAACAAGAAGAAATTTGGCGTGTTTTCCTTACTCCAGACAACTTACAAACCTGCTACGTCAAATACCTTCAACTTGTATTTTAAATCTGTCTGTTTGTTCATAGTCTCATTAAAGGTAAATGTGTCCTCTGTGTTTAAGATATTTATGATATTTTATTATTATTACAAATGCTCAAAATGGCGCTCATAAACAGAAAGGCCATGGATTTGTATGTATCCATATACCTGAAGCATGCATTTCCACAATATGAATGCTGTAAATGAGGCTAATATTGACCTCATAAACTGTTCTATCTCTAAAGCTGACACCTCACACTGTAGCCTAACCGTGCCCCGTGTGCTGCCCCCTACAGGCGAGTGCTTCCTGTGCATGGTGGACGTGGTGCCGGTGAAGAATGAGGATGGCGTGGTCATCATGTTCATCCTGAACTTTGAGGTGATGACCGAGGAGAGCCTGATCGACGGACGCTCCGAGCTCAACCACCGCCTGCCCACCTGGCTCGTCACCGGTGAGACTATACGCGCTACAGTACATTATACCACATTATTATACCACACAATACCACATTATACCACCACCTGCCCACCTTGCTCGTCACTGGTGAGAACTACACTATACATGCAGTACATATACCAAGTAATATCACGTTATACCACATTATACTAGTGCCTGCCCACCTGGCTCATCACCAGTGAGACCTACAGCATACATAGTACAGTATACCACATTATACCACCAACGATGGAAAGTAACTAATCACAAATACTCAAGTTACAGTAAATTAGATGATTTTTTTGGGGGGGTAATTTATTGGTTAGATTTTCAAATACGTAATTGTAATTTTCAAAATTGTAATTGAGTATGGGCTTGTAATTGTTCAGTTCAGTTTTATTTGGGCACATAACAAGACTGCATCGCCTGCCCTGATTGGCCAGTGCTCAGAGAATATGCAGATTGTGGTTTAAAACTACTTAATTAAGCTTTATACTGTTTTATTAATTAAGTTTTATACAAAAGACTGATCTAAAATGCTACTTGCGCAGAAATAACTTTAGATTAATATATTTAATAGATACTTTTTTTACTTTTATTTTTTGGCAACAGTTGTACTTGTAATTTAGTATAATTTTCATATTGCAAAAAAGGGGGAAAAAAATCTCAAAAAAATAGTGAACAGAAGGAGTCCAGGAACAACATCCATTTAAACAAAAATATCATTAAAGACCCATATTATGCTATTTTCTGATTTACGTTATATAGCGTTTTGTTTCATTCACACATGTTTAACACACAGACCCTGCATATTCAGGCTGTGTTCTTCTCTCAAACAGAAAACACTCTGTTCCACCTTGTGATGTCATGTGGTAATACAGGAAGTGCTCCACTGTGTTTTTTAAACTCCATACACCTTCACTAGAATCATTTGGATGATTTCAGCCCTGGATGTTAACCTCACGACTGAACTAAAGGTAAAAGGTAGCTGTTAACTTGAAAATGATCACTTCATGACATGAAAAAGTCAAACATTTGATTTGGAGATGTTGACAGACTATTAATGCAGGATTACTCAAACGTGTGAATGAAACAAAACATAACTCCAGGTATGTTTTTGAGGAGGTAACAGCATTACAACATGGCTAAAAGCTCACAAGAGTCACTTTTGGATGTTTAAATTGTATAAATAGCACCTAATATATCTATGTGGATATATGGAATCAGGCAAGACAATAAATAATCAGGGTTACAATTTTCAGTTAAAATTGTATTATCCATAAAATGTATGAATCTTATGACATAGACCATATGAAATCCCTTTGTATTATTTAGACCATTTGATAAAAAAAAACAAAACAAAAAAAACCCAAAACAAACATCTTTACATTAAAAAAAATATTGGCTGATACAATTCAGTATATGTTTGAATGCTGCCTAAGGTCTACTGAGTGCATTTGTGCTTTTAAATTCTGACCCTAATCATGGCTTAACATTCATCATTTCCTCTCCTCAAATGCATTCCTCCAAAGAGCAGCCCGACACAACGTTATAAACCAAATGTTTTTAAATGTAGGGATCAGACTAAACCCTAGATTGTGTTCAGGACTTAAAGCTGTGTGGAGCTCTCAGGACATGTTATAATGTTGTTTCCTCACCAAAAACATACATGTTTAACACGCACACCCTGCATATTTAGGCTTAATTCTTCTCTCAAACAGAAAACACTCCGTTCCACCTTGTGATGTCATGTGGTAATACAGGAAGTGCTCCACTGTGTTTTTAAACTCACACCTTCACTAGAATCATTTGGAGGATTTCAGCCCTGGAATTTTCTATCTCTACTGACCAAAAGGTAAAAGGAGCTGTTAATATGAAAACTACCACTACATGACATCACAAGGTGGAACAGAGCATTTTGAGCTTTGAAGATGTAGACAGACTAATAATAAAGGATTACTCAAACATGTGTGAATGAAACAAAACAAAACTCCAGAATGTTTCTGAGGAGGTAACAATGTTCTAACAAAACAAAATCCAGAATGTTTCTGAGGAGGTAACAATGTTCTAACATGGCTTGACGCTCACAATTTTGAGTAATATATCTGTGTAATCCCCCAGTCGTCCAGGTCTGATCCATTGTAAAAGCAAAAAGTAAAATCTGTCAACTGGACAACAACAAATAGAAACTGTAAACTGTAGCTGTTTTCAGTTTCAGTGTAGTTAGCTCCTCCCTTCAGATAGATATAAGGCAGGGTCCACCAGTAAACTGACCAGAACTGAAGAAGCGGCTTGGATGGGCAGCGAAACGTATTGACCATTGTCTGTTTCATTGCTGATTTTCTAACTTTCTGTTTGTTAAATCAATTATCATGTTCAGCCCTAAGAGGCAACTGCTGTTGTGATTTTGGGCTTAATGTGAATTTGGGCTGAATTGAATCCTCTATCTAACATCAATACACAAAATGCCATTCAAAATGCAGAGACACACACACCACTTCCATACAAGGCAATGCAGGTGAGGTATCTTGCCTAGGACACAACAACCCACTTTTTTTTTTTTTTTTTCAGTTTGTTACAATGTTCGTATATGTCTCCTGCAAAATGTGTAACACTAAAATCACCAGACAAAAGTCTCAGTGCCGCTCTACAGTTAGGGTCATTGGATCCAGTGTTAGGGCAGTTTGAGGTGAGTAACGGCCCTCAGGACAAAAATGTCTCTCCTTTGTGCTCTCTGTGTCTAAGTCTCTCTCACACTCCACTCTGGCTATCTCCAAGCAGGGCCACCAAGGATACAGGCAAAACTAAGCTATAGTGACAACAACTTACTTGCATACTTGAAAATTAAATTACACTATTTTGTTCATACCAGTTCATTCCTGTTTCTGCTCCTCTCTTTCTTTGTATGTATGTCCCATTTTACTATTTATTTATTTCAAAAATGGACATTACCAGATACAAAAACTGCCTTGGTACTTACCCCGTGTCTTCTCCCCCAGGCCGTCCACGAGGCTTTAAGCTGCGCCTGCCTCTGCTGCGCTCCCTGTCCAACAGTAAGATGTCCCTGAATGATGCTGAGGTGGGACACATCCCCACAGCCACCCCCCTGCCCCTGCACCCCGAGCCCTGCCACGAGTCCCTGGGCCTGGGGGAGTTTCTGCCTCTGCCCCCGCTACCTCCAGACCAGCAGGACCACACCTCCGCTAACAGGTAGGCCAAAATAGTTAAAGCAGACCTATTATGCAAACTTGACTTTTTAGAGCTTTTAACCATGTTATAGCTATTTCCCTCTCACCATTTACTCACCCTAAATTGCATTTGGAGCGATTTGTGCTTGTTTGAACAATCTTTAATCACTTATTTTCAAGACGCCATATTGCCAATCAACCTCCCCTAACAGCTGGTAGACTTGTTGGAGGAGTTTGAGGAAAAAGTTGGTGCCGCAATAAGTAAGAACTTCTTTGGCAAGCGAAATGCTGCAGTGGACAATTGGCAAACTATTTGTGTTTCCTTTGATAGACCTGAGAGGAAAGGCCTCGGGATAATGAGTAACATAGTCACATAACACCAAAATGTACTTGTTTCCTGCAGAGCTTTTCTAGGGGGCCCACAGTGTCCATGCCAATTCTTTCAAATGGAGTGCCAGTAATTGGTAGTGGTTGTAGTTGGGTTTGTGACTTTGACATTCTTGTCTTTCCTGGCTGAGCCTCAAGCTCCTCATCATAGAAAGGCAAGTCTTCAAAGACTCCCCTAGCTGACTGGGCTCTGATGAGAACATTGCAAGGATTAGCAGGTCTCGATTCTGTCAGTGGGTTGGGCTTGCACATGACCTCTGGCTCTGAAACCTTCACATCCTGACTACTGTCAGACTGAGCAATAAGGTCAGAAAAGGTTGGAATGCTGTTCCCTAGAATGAGGCAGGTTTTTGGACAGGGTTACGGTGACCAGGTAAGTTTGTCCTCCAACAGTCAAAAACACCTCAGCTGTAGGGTACAAGTTTTCTATTCAACTGCAGTGTCTCACCTTAGAAGTTGAGTTTGTATCTGCAGAGTTTATTGGCAGAATAAGTATTTCTGATAGAGCCTCAAGTGTTCACGTGTTTAATATTCTATGTGTCTCCAACCCCGGTCACTTACTCACACAACCGACCCTCTCCCTCACTTTATCTTTTCACTCTTACAGGGAGGGCAGAGATAGGGTAGTGGATATCAATGCTGTGACAGGGCCTTTGACTCATCAATCATTCTGAATGTCTGAATAATTGATTACAAAATGGATCTAGGTGACTAAATGTGTAGTGGCCATTTCTCATCTTAAAATGTCTATGACAGAACTACATATTTTACTAAAACACAGGTAAGATCATTAAATGTAAGATTTTACAAAACATTTTACAATTGTTTTTTACAGTTTGGAAATTTGTACTTCCTGGTTGGAAATCATTCCAAAGAATCATTAAAGCCTATCATACGGACTTTAAAAACAGCCTCAATGAGCTACAGATATGAAAAAGAAAGAGGAGACAAAAAAGAAACTTATTCACAGTACTCACAGGTAGAAAATGTCTTTGCTCCCACACCTGATGACACACGTTGGCTTTATAACAGGAGCGGTGGCACAGACTCAACACATTTACCAATTTATTATGACCTTATGACATAAAGAGGGGGTAGTGACTTGGTACAGAGCGCAAAAGGACTCAGAAGACTCAGAGCATCAACGAAAGTGAAACTTATAAAACATGTTAATACGTTGTTTTCAGTGAATGTCACATTTTTAAAACAATAAAAGGCAACATGGAGGTCTAACTATGTTATGTGTTAGCAGTTAATACCCCATAGAACTAAAATACCCCTTCTTTAATACATTTTAGTGTTTGTATCTTGAATTAAATCATTCATGCTTTTAATTATACATTAAAATTAAATTAGACAAAATAATATTTATAATAACTTGATTCTGGGAATATGACTCTCACAAAATGTTCAATTATTTGATTGTTTTTTCTCAGATCTGGTCACCATGGTTGGCATGAGGATTGTGAGGCAGACCAGCGCACCTTACTGTCCTCAGACCCCTCTCACCCATCTCACCCC
>JACM01040989.1:0-10171 GCA_000787095.1 Periophthalmodon schlosseri
CGCCATGTCACCAAACAGCACAGTGACCTGTCAGTCAGTCACAGTCACCTGTAGCCCTATATATAGGCTCACTGACTGATTACAAGACTGTAGACACCTGTGATGCTAATTAGTGGACACATCTTGGATTAACATGTTCCTATGATCACATTATTTTCAGTCTTTTCTAGGGGTACCATCATTTTTGTCCAGGCCTGTTTCATGAGTTTATTTTTTTAAATAATTCTGTTCAAGCATGGTTGAAAAGCAATGTCTGACTTTCATTGGTTAAATTTCATAGAATTTTTATTTATTATTACTTTTGTCAGATTCAAGTTATTTCTGTGACTATTGTGATTTTTTCTTTAATTAACCGAAGGGTACGCACAATTTTGTCCACGTGTGTATATAAATGGACATAGCTATAGACCTTTCACGATAATTACTACATAGACTTATCGTTCGATACATTAAAGCTGGAATAATATTTATGGACACAGGATAAATATTGAGCCCCAATTTCTTTATAACAAAAATTAGTGATATAAGTGCAAAGAAATGCAAACTAATACGCAAGTGTTATTCTGCTATTTATCCACTACACTTCATATTTTTTAACAATATTATACATTTAGAATATTTTTTGGGGGGATAATTAATTAGTTTCAATATTATCGTTTATAGTCTATATTTTATTCAGCAATATATCATACTTCAAAATTTGTTATTGTGATAGGTCTACATAGCTAACCCGCTAGGCGCTGTGTTCAAAATATGGAGTGAGCAAAGGCGCACTTCTGGCTCCATTGACACTGGTTACAATTTACTTTATTGAAACACCGTCACCCCTCTCTCCATAACTGCGACTGTCAGACTCGTCATTTTGGTCTTAAAAAGGTTACTATTAACCTGTATTACATGATCCTGGTATTTTTATTTCACTAATTTGTCCACAAATCAAGATATGAACACAAATAACAGACAAATCAGGTACTTCTTTTCCCTGAAGTTGCTCATGCTAGCGTTAGCAGCAGGTTTGATTGACACAGTCACCAAGAACTCACTCCCTGCTACATCAGTGGTGCAAGCGGGAAGTGGCGTGTACCTTCAACAGCTATGGATGACGTCACACTCAGTTAGCTCACTTCTTTATGCGTAAGAGGCCGGGCATAAGGGGCCGGGCGTAAGGGGGGTGTACCTTGACATGGATCTGGTTGCGGAGGACAGCTGCTCTGAGGATCATGGCTTTAGCTCGCCGCTGGAACTCTTTGCCCATGTGCAGAGACTTCTCAAACGTGGTACTCCTCTGGTCCACATCTCTGGCATACAGGATCTAAAGGAGCACACGAGTGGTAAGAGAACAAGAGCATGGCAACAGGTGTATGTAGAGGTGAGGGATGAAAAGAAAATATTGAAATTCTTGTTTTGTAGGTTTGAAAAATCGAAAAATCAATTGAATATCCATAAGTTTCAGAGTAATGAAAAACTGGGCACAGTTGCCCACTTGCCATAACAATACTATACATACCACGCTATACCAAGTTTGATGCCACAATGATAAAAACAACTATATATAAATAATTTGTATAAAGAATGTCAGAATGTTTCAATTTTCAACATAAAACATGAAACTATGTGGTTCCACTTTTTAAAGTAATACTAGTTCTGATATAAAAAAGATCATTATCAATAACTGCTCTAACAAGTTTAATTGATAGTTTTAGTATCGATTAGTATCTGGGTATTGGATCTTTCTTCCAACCCTCCCCCGGGTCCATCAAACACTTACCTTGCTGTGAGAGTCAATCCGAGCGTTGATGAGTCCCTCCAGGATGAGCTGAGTCAGCTCGTCCTCTAAAGCTGCTACTGTGGTGTTGAAGGCCAGTGCCATCTTTGTCATGTCTGCCGACACGTATGGGCTGAAATACTGCATGCAAAAGTACAGCCAATCACAGAGCAGCCACACACACACACAGAGCAGCCGCTCACAGAGCAGCCACTCAGTCTTTACTACTACATATAACTTTAAACAGCTGAAAAACAGGGAAATTTGCAATTCATGGGTTTTTGACTTTCCCCATTGAAGAGATAAATTTAGATTTTAAGTGTGATAATTATTAGGGGCCCAGTATTTCCCATACATTCCACTGAGACTATGTTGGCACAGGTAATCTTTATTTTAAAACATTTATTACAATTTGTTGGAGTAAAAATGTGATGCAGTGCCTCTATTTAATCTGTATACTTTAAATGTTACTGTTTAACATTTAACGTCACCTTTATATGATATTGTGAATGTTAAATCAAGCAAAAAGCAAATAGTTTATAATACCTAGTGTTGAGCTTGTTTTTAGACTATGGGGGATAAACTTGGATCATGGGTCAACACTGTGTAGAAACATCTTTCTAACTGATTTCATTCAGTCATGTCATGGAGGATGGTCTAGTAGTCTAGCGCATCGCTGGACACTTTTTCAAGATACATTTTGGGAAATGTGTGCACTTAATTTTGCATCACTAAAAACTAAACCACTAAATGGAATGGTGTGGACATTTGAGCACACAAAGTTCAACCACTTCTCTGTCAGTACATTACTGGGGTTTAATCATTTGCTGACTTGATTATTTTGTTAAATTTACAGTGTTATAGAGTGTTCAATAGAATAGAGTTATCACTCCAATTTCACACAAAATAAATAAAGAGGTTTAATATTTTGAATTTGGATATTCCACAGATCAGTGTTGAGACTAAGAAATATTCATATTTTGGAATAATGAGCCACATGTGCTACCTGTCTCACTCACCTGGATCAAAGCCCTGTTCCTGATCTGACTATACAGGGTCTTTATGTGAGGGGCCAGGTACATGTCTAAGAGCAGGTTATCCTACACACAAGACATAGAGAAATGTTACTGTTCATCAAAACTGCTTAGAGCTTCCATCTCACAAAGGCAGGCCTTACCTTCATCTCATCCAGTAGTTTGAGACATGACGCATATTTAGACTCATAGAATTTAAAGATAATATCTCGGATCTGAGGTTCCAGTTCTAAAAATAACTTAAAGGAGCTGAACAGAAGAGAAGCAAAGAGAAACATTAAACAGAGATTCCACAAGCGCTGGTCACTGTAAGAGCGTGCACTGAACACTGACCTGCTGGAGATTACATTACGCTGGAGCTCCTGTCTGTCAAAAGTGGCCAGAGCACACAGGCCTCCGTAAACCGCTACGTTACTGGGAGACAGGAGCTGGACAAGACACAGGGGTGTTTGAAATACATCTACAAAATCAGTCTACATCCAAAAATTTACCCAGAAAACATATCAGCAACTAGGCCTGTTACAATAACCAATTTTGAAGCACAATATATTGCTACAGAGAAATGTAACAAACAATATTATTAAACTTATTTTATACCACTGACACAATAACAAAGCAGGATAGTCCCAGTATTTTTTTAAACAAACAGTATCATTTAAAGGCATGAGTTGAAAGAAATAGCAGAATGAACCAACAATTAGCCATAGAAGTGACTTATTAAACCCTGTACACTTCAAATCTTATCGTATTACAACTAAAAGAATTAAAAAATCTCCCCATTAATGCAAATAAAATGTAAAGTGATAAATATTGAACACAAAAATACATTGTTCCAGCTATCACATATTGAACGATAAGTCCATATAGTAATTGTTGTGACAGGCCTATGTGCAACAGCTATAGTGAATTAAGGGTGGAGTTACACACCTAAAGGTGCCTTGATCTTATGATAAACTGCTGCATTTCCAGTGGTAGCAACTTGCATGTTGAGCCAAAATGCTTAGCAAAACAAAGCTAGCGCACGTTGGCAGCAGCTGTTTCATGTCAAGATCGTAAATATTATAGTTCCAACACCAACATTAACATTTAACAATAGCCAAACCCAATGAATTAAATAAAGTGACGTTAAAATGTGGCCACATTTTACGTCAAATCCAGAAAAAGCTGATGATAAACTGGCAATAGTTTCCCATTTATTATAGCTTTAGCACTGTCTCACACAGCGCCACAAATTTGGAATTACTAAATGTCAAGTATAGTTCAGCTCAAATTTTGATTCTATACTTATTAAATATTTCTTATGTTTGGGTGACGTCAGTTGCTTACATAGCTCCTAAATCTGAAGGAGCCATGCGCAGAGCAGTCGAAAGGAGGCTTACCTCTGGACAGTCACAGTGGTCGAAGGAGGCCTGCAGGAAGCACTTGGCTGCAGGCTTATATTTCCGAGACGCCAACTCTGCCAGTCCTTAACAGACAAACGGGCATGAGCACTGGCATCCCATAATGTTACTCATATCCACATACTGTCATCTTACCAGCAGCACATTTCAGTTTGGTGAGAACCGCTTGATTTTGGCTATCTCTCTCGCCTCTTTGCTGAAAGAAAATCAAGAAAATCATAAAAAAACATTTTACCAATAGTGCGTACTTAAAAGTGCACTATGCAACTTTTCTGGTGAAGGGTACACCCCGTTTGGCTCCGTGGAAATATTACTGGTTTGCCTGGAATGTTCCAGGTTCCAATGTACCAGGCCAAATTACAGGTCAGATCTGTGCAGAGGCTTCCCCGCTCACAGTAAGAATACATGTTTACCTTACCTTAAAATGCCCATAATGAAAAACGATGCAAGATAGATACTTAGAAAGGGGGTATTAAGCAAAATTGATTTTTTTTTTTAGCCTTCTACCATGTTATATCATTGTTCCCTCATCAAAAACATTCCTGAAGAGGTTTTAGATGTCATCCATGGATGAGTATTTTAGCAGTCTCTCCTGCCCACAGCATCACTCATACTCCCACACGACAATTCTCCATAAATACACAAAAGCAGGACACAAAACTGTACACAACAACTAGACAAACAGTAGTTTCTTTAGCGAAATGCACACTAATTGTGTTGTGATAGCACAACAACAAGCAAAACAATAAAAGGTAACATGGTGATTTAAATGTTTTATGTATTAGCAGTTAGAGCCAACAGAAGCGTAATACCCCCTTTTAATGTCATACTGTGGAACATTCTCGGCAAAGCAGCAACCTCCGCACCTTCCTCCAGTAAAGTTACACAGTGCATCTTTACCAGAATGAGAAGCGTAGACTCACCTCTGCGATCTCCGGGGTGGACTCCGCCTTGTTCACGTAGCTTAGGACATGGGACCAGTTCTGTAGGTAAACGCTTACCTGGGAAAGCACATTTAAGACCAGGTAAGATACACTCCTTCTGCCCTTTAAGCCATATTATGTTACCTCCTCAAAAACATACCATGTTTTGTTTCATCCACATTTATCACACAAACCCTGCATATTTAGGCTGAGATCTTCTCTCAAAAACACACCGTTTCACCTTGTGATGTCATGAAGTGGTAGTGTTCAAGTTCACAGCTACCTTTGACCTTAGTTCAGTAGAGATTGGCAACTCCAGGGCTGAAATGATTAAAATGATTCTAGTGAAGGTGTATGGAGTTTCAAAACACAGTGGAGAACTTCCTGTATTACCACATGACATCACAAGATGGAACAGAGTGTTTTTCATTTGAGAGAATATCTCAGCCTACATATGTAGGGTTTGTGCGTTAAACATGTGTGAACAAAACAACATTTGAGAGATATCTCAGCCTACATATGTAGGGTTTGTGCGTTAAACATGTGTGAACAAAACAACTCCAGGTATGTTTGTGATGGCGGAAAAAAACATAACAGAAAATAGCATAATAACTTTAATGTCCTCTGCACCCATAATTCTACTCTGTGGTCTTCTTCTAGACCTCGTTTGTTGCAACTCTAACCTCAGCCTCTGCACCATATTCACTGTCCCTTCTCTGTATCGCACATTAACCGTCCCTCCTCTGTACTCATAGACTGTATACATAAATGGACATAGCTAACCTGCTAGCTGCCGTGTTCCAAGTAGGAAGTGAGCATGAGCACGCTTCCGGCTGCACCGGCACTGGCTCCAGTAAATTGGAGCCAGTGCCGGTGGCACCACTGAAAACTGTCACCCCTCTCTCTCAGACTGCTGCTGTCAGACTCATCATTTTAGTGTTAAAATGTTCGTATTAACCTGCTCTACATGATCCCGGGTTTTTTATTTCACTATTGTGTCTGTAAATCATGATATGAACATTAATATCCCGGGTTTTTATTTCACTATTGTGTCTGTAAATCATGATATGAACATTAATAACAGACAAATCAGGTGCCTTCTTTCCTCGAGGTCGCTTCCGCTAGCGTTAGCAACAGGGTTGATTGACAATATTGCTAAGCGCCACCTCCCTGCTAAACCAGTGCCAGTGGGAAGGGGCATTACCTAGCCTAGCTCCGGATTGGCTCTGTGGTTGCTATGATACTCACGGCCGGAGTTCCAAATATGGAACTCTGCTTCAAATCAGCCCCTGTAACTGCTAGCCTCAATGAGCGTCATTTGGCTACATATATTAACCATGTATGACCTCCTCTGTACCATGTATTCACTGCACCTCCTCTGTATCATGTATTCACACTCTCTCCTTTGTACCATATATTCATTGCCCCTCCTCTGTACCATATACAGTGGGGCAAAAAAGTATTTAGTCAGCCACCAATTGTGCAAGTTCTTCCACTTAAAAAGATGAGAGAGGCCTGTAATTTTCATAATAGGTACACTTCAACTATGAGAGACAAAATCAGAAAAAAAATCCACAATATCGCACTGTCTGATTTTTAAAGAATTTATTTGCAAATTATGGTGGAAAATAAGTATTTGGTCAATAACAAAAGTTCATCTCAATACTTTGTTATATACTCTTTGTTGGCAATGACAGAGTTCAAATGTTTCCTGTAAGTCTCCACAAGGTTTTCACATACTGTAGCTGGTAGTGTGGCCCATTCCTCCATGCAGATCTCCTCTAGAGCACTGATGTTTTGGAGCTGTCGCTGGGCAACACGGACTTTCAATCCCTTTAAAGATTTTCTATCACTGATGTTTGGAGCTGTCGCTGGGCAACACGGACTTTCAATCCCTTTAAAGATTTTCTATGGGGTTGAGATCTGGAGACGGGCTAGGCCACTCCAGGACCTTGAAATGCTTCTTACGAAGCCACTCCTTCGTGGCCCGAGCGGTGTGTTTGGGATCACTGTCATGCTGAAAGACCCAGCCACGTTTTATCTTCAATGCCCTTGCTGATGCCCTTGAGTTTTCACTCAAAATCTCACAATTCATGGCCCCATTCATTCTTTCCTTTAAACGGATCAATCGTCCTGATCCCTTTGCAGAAAAACAGCCCCAAAGCATGATGTTTCCACCCCCGTGCTTCACAGTAGGTATGGTGTTCTTTGCATGCAACTCAGCATTCTTTGTCCTTCAAACACGACAAGTTGAGTTTTTACCAAAAACTTCTATTTTGGTTTCATCTGACCATATGACATTCTCCCAATCCTCTTCTGGATCATCCAAATGCTCTCTAGCAAATTTCAGATGAGCCTGGACATGTACTGTCTTAAGCAGGGGGACACGTCTGGCACTACAGGATTTGAGTCCCTGGCGGCGTAGTGTGTTACTTATGGTAGCCTTTGTTACTTTGGTCCCAGCTCTCTGCAGGTCATTCACTAGGTCCCCCTGTGTGGTTCTGGGATTTTTGCTCACTGTTCTTGTGATCATTTTGACCCCACGGGGTGAGATCTTGCGTGGAACCCCAGATCGAGAGAGATTATCAGTGGTCTTGTATGTCTTCCATTTTCTAATAATTGCTCCCACAGTTGATTTCTTCACACCAAGCTGCTTACCTATTGCAGATTCAGTCTTCCCAGCCTGGTGCAGGTCTACAATTTTGTTTCTGGTGTCCTTTGACAGCTCTTTAGCCTTGGCCATAGTGGAGTTTGGAGTCTGACTGTTTGAGGTTGTGTGACAGGTGTCTTTTATACTGATAAGTTCAAACAGGTGGCATTGAGAGTGGAGGACAGAGGAGCCTCTTAAAGAAGAAGTTACAGGTCTGTGAGAGCCAGAAATCTTGCTTGTTTGTAGGTGACCGAATACTTATTTTACCGAGGAATTTACCAATTAATTCATTAAAAATCCTACAATGTGATTTCCTGGATTCTTTCCCCCCATTCTGTCTCTCATAGTTGAAGTGTACCTATGATGAAAATTACAGGCCTCTCATATCTTGCGTGGGAGAACTTGCACAATAGGTGGATGACTACATACTTTTTTGCCCCACTGTATTTACACTCTCTGCTCTGTACCATATATTCACTGCCCATCCTCTGTACCATATATTCATTGCCCCTCCTCTGGACCATATATTCATAGCCCCTGCTCTGTACCATATATTCACTGCCCCTCCTCTGTACCATGTATTCATTGGCCCTCCTCTGTACCATGTATTCACACTCTCTTCTCCTGTACCTTGATGACATTCAGACACATGTTGATGACGTGCTTGGCACTGGTGCAGTAGTCTCGGGCTCTAGAGTAACACTTGAGGGCGTTGCTAAGGTCGCCACAGTCCAGGTAGTGGTCACCGAGGTCGTCATGTCCTCTCCTGCTCAGAGATCATTGGGTTATTCACCACTCAACTTGGCACGCAGACATCAAATACTGCCTCATACCAGATTTAGGAACTTTAATGCTGATGACAATTATTGTGCCAATCAAGCAAACAACATTGGTTCACTGGGTTCGTATAACATCATCATTCCAAATGATCAATACTTTAAAAAGGTGCCTATTCTAAGCTATTTTTTTGGTGGAGGGGCACCTGCTTGTCTCATGAAAATGCCACTGAGTTGCCTGAAATGTTCCACAGTATGGGATTAACTTAACTAACTCTTCCATCTTATTGAAGACAGACAGGTGAACTTCAGGCATAAACAGCAAGGTGTTGAGATCACTACAGTTTTTATTTTGTGTTGATAGGACCAATAATTCAAGAGAAATCTGCAAAAAAGTAAAGTTTGGAATGAGTTTGTACAATATATTAAGCTGAAAAGCATGTGTGCATTACTGCTATAAACATGTGCGATATCCGTGCACTAAATTAAGTCTTTTCAGTCGCTCATAAACAGTGAGAAAATTGTTGTTTACTTCCCGTAACTTGGATAATAAAAGATAAGAAGCACTCTTACTGCCACAGGACACTGGATGCAACTGACTTATCATCAAGATTGACCAGTTAAAAATGATTGTTCTAAGTTTAATCATTTATGATATAAGATAGGCAAATGTGTGGAGCCAATCCTCAACAAATAATGATAAAGATAAAACACTGTAGTTTCCTAGTGTGGTTCATTCTTTCAAAAACACTGACCATACCTTATGCTCTCTTTGATGGAGTTTCCTTTGTAATTCTTGAGGTCCGTGTCCAGTTTTTCAAGTTTAAGTAAAGCCTTTTTCCTGGTGGATTCAGCCCATGCAGAATCCAACGGCGGGGGAATAGCGCCCCCGTCAGGCACTGTGTCAGGTACTGCCTGTGCCTCTCTAAAAAGTACACACATGATTTGACTTGGAAAGATATGTAAGGTGAAAGAATGGTTTAGCTGTTGAGGGAAGTAGTGACCATTTGTAAAATAAAATAATACGTTAAAAATAAAAATAATAATAAGCATGTAAACTGGAATCTGAGGTAATGGCTAATTTCAAATTGAGATTTCTAAGTTTGTGTACTGGTAAGCATCTAGTGACCACTAAATGTATTCTTTTACATTACACTACACAGTGGACCCTCTGATAGAAAAGTTACATCATGCACAATTAGTTTAAAACAAAGAAGTTATTTAGCGTGCCTTTCTAAGCGCGTGGCTTCTGTCAGCTTGCGGTGGATCTCCTCATAGGTGTCCACGTTGAAAGTTCTCTGTACAAAGGTGAGGGCCATCTTCAGAGCCTCCACCCGGAGCTGAGGGCAGTGCTCAGCGATGAACTGCAGCCTCTCAATGCGCATCAGCCCACTGTAGCTGGTGGCATACTGCTCCAAGTCCTGCACAAAGACACAACAACAGGAGGACATTTGGTTTATACAAGATAATATACTACTATTCTTATCACTTAGCAATAGCACATAGCAATTACACATTTTGGGTAATAGAATGTTGTTTGTAGTGAACAAAATATTCTTGCTTTCTACATATACATGTAATATATACACATAAACACAAATAAATACATACATACCCATATAT
>KN483904.1:0-25298 GCA_000787095.1 Periophthalmodon schlosseri
GTAGCCACAGCGTAATATAAAAACACACTTTATCTAAGTGGCTAAGTCCAGACCAGACTGACTGAGGGTGCATTTGAATTTCAAAGGGGTGCAATGTCTATACTGCTCCATTAGGTGCAAACCTTTATAAATGAGGTTGCAATACACTCTTTTTTACCCCTGTAGATCCAGGCCCTAATCCACAAAAGAGGCAAGCGTCCCAGCAGCTGTCCTGTACATCAGATTGGGTCCACATGGTGTAAAGTAGCATGGGCCGTGGATCACCGATCTCTTTCCATGTGCCTCGAAACTCCGTTCTCCCGCTAACTCATGTCCGCTGTAATCTGTCCCGGACGCGGCATTGTTGGCAGCACTATAGAAGGCTACGGGAGGGGTCGTCGTCTCGTGTACACATATCTCCTTTATGCATCTTTGGATTTGGCTCTGGATGACACTGGGCAACATGCACAAGGCTTCTGTGCCTATAGGCATATCTAAAATGAGAACGGTGTAAAGCTGATGATTAAAAAAATGGGAAATTGAAGCTAGTTTTAATAGCATTAAATGATGAAAGAAAAATCTACAGATACAAAGGGCCTAACAATGAGAAGTCATCATATATGATGTAGGCCCATGTGTGTATAGAGCAGAAACACTGCAGTCCTTTTGCTCAGACACTAAACTCTCATTTTCATATTAGAATTGCAGTAGGAATAAGAGGCGCAATTTCTAATGGCAAATCAGGTGCAACATGCCCACAAATAGTACATGGAATTTTTCAGTTTGCATTTGTAATGTAGCACCTGGCTTTGTAAATATGCCCCTTAGAGAGCAGATATCCATTAAGATCTTAAAACATGGCTCTTTACTTGAAGCTGCAGTTTGTATCCTTTAGCCCTATTTCACAACAGTAAACAAGCAAGAGATTCCACCATCCACTTGATAAGACTTGATGCTTACAACGACATGAATGCACCAGGCCTGTAGAAGAGCCTACACCACATGAATGATGAAGAGGAAAATACTTTGTTTGATTAGCAATGATAGCACAAAGTTTAATGCTCTGGTCAACACATAGTAGATTTAGCATATAACATCATCCAAAATTTTGATAAAAAGGAGTACACTCAATACTCAATACTGATTCCAATACCACAATGATCATAAAAAAACACTCTTTACTTGTGGCTTTATATCTGTGTAATCCCTGAGTTGTCCAGGTAGGTTCCATAGTGGTCCATACGTGTTAGTTATATAACATAACTAATGACATAGTAGTTGACTATATATGACTATGTGAAATGGGAAAGCTTAATTTTTGCTGGGTACGCCGACTTATATTTTTCCTGTTGCCTGGAAACAGTGAGAAGGAACAAGCACATCAGATTTGTGTGCACAGCTTAATACAAGTTAGTTTTCTGAGCGGATATCACATGTGCTAACCTGTTTCGAGCTGGGGATTTACAAACAAGGGTAAAATCCAATATGACATAAACTGATGGTCCTTGAAGAGAAGTTGTGAGGCAGAAAAAGCTCCCATCGTTCACGGCTACAGGGCAGGAGAGGATGTTTATTGAAGTTTGAGCGCTGACGTGTAATCCCGGGCTGCCAACGTGCCAATCAAGCTAACTGGCACAAGAGGTGTTGGAGAGCTGTGTATTTATGTGTGGTTTATACAAGATTCATCAGAAATACTGACAGGGGTAAATCAGCCAAATTATGCCCGAACAAACAGCTGAATAAATACATGTTTTTTGCACTCATATGTACACACAGTTTAATCTAATCTGCTTTTTTGCTACAATATTTCACTTACAGCAGCAGATCTACAAATTTATTCGGCTAAACTTAAAACGAAATTAATAAACTGACTTTGGACAGTAATGATTCAAAAAACAAAATTCACATATAAACAGGAACAATTGGTGGGGGATATGCTAAAAATGTAGGCCAAAATCCATCCATCCATTTCCATCTGCTTTATCCAGGCCGGGTTGCGGAGGCAGCAGTTTCAGCAGGGAGGCCCAGAGTTCCCTCTCCACACACACTTCCTCCAGCTCTTCCGGGAGGATCCCGAGGCATTCCCAGGCCAGCCGAGAGATATAGTCCCTCCAGCGTGTCCTGGGTCTTCCCTGAGGCCTCCTCCCGATGGGAAAAGCCCGGAACACCTCTCCACCTCTAGATGCCCGAGCCACCTCAGCTGGCACCTCTCGGCATGGAGGAGCAGCGGCTCTATTCCAAGCTCCTCCCGTGTGACTGAGCTCCTCACCCTATCTCTAAGGGAGCGCCCAGCCACCCTGCAGAGGAAACTCATTTCGACAGCTTGTATCCATAGGTGAAGAAGGAACATAGCTTGACTGGTAAATCGAGAGCTTTGCCTTTCGGCTCAGCTCCTCCTTTACCACAACAGTCCGATACAGCGACCACATCACTGCGGATGCTGCATCAATCTCACACTCCATCCTTCCCTCACTCGTGAACAAGACCCCAAGATACTTGAACTCCTCCACTTGAGGCAGGGACTCTCCACCCACCTGCAGAGGGCAAGCCACCTTTTTCCGGTCAAGAACTATGGCCTCGGATTTGGAGGAGCTGATTTTCATCCCAGCCACTTCACACTCGGTTGCAAACTGCCCCAGTGCACATTGCAGGTCTTGGTTCGATGAAGCCATCAAGACAACATCATCTGCAAACAGCAGAGATGAGATCCTCTGGTCCCCAAACTGGACCCCCTGCGGCCCCTGGCTGCGCCTACAAATTCTGTCCATAAAAACAATGAACAGAACCGGTGACAAAGGACAGCCCTGGCGGAGTCCAACATGCACTGGGAACAGGTCTGACTTACTGCCGGCAAAGTGAATACAGCTCCTGCTCCGGTCATACAGGGAGGCCAAAATAATATTTTTATTTCATTCATGAACACTAGCACGACACTGATTTTCGATACTTTTGACAACCCTACTTTCTATTGAGACTTTATACGCTATCTATTGTCTGCATAGTTTTTCTCTGGGGGCTCAGTGTTTCCCTTATACTAAAAACACATATCATATCTGTCTATGCAGTTTTGTTGCACACATCCAATATATGACAAAGTACTGTACATTTAAAGAGCTCAGGCCTTAAACCCAACTGGGATTTCAGCTCAGATATAATGTTTGCTTTTGGCTCACTTTCGCTTCAGAAGTGTGAACTGTTCTGCTTTGAACTGACTAACGCATAAAAAAAACAGTAGCGCATCTTTGGAACAGGGCTGTTATAACATACTATAACATAACAGGTAAACAAGACTGCAGAGAGGGAGGAACTTACCATATTCCACACTAAACCTCCCCCTTGACTCAAAGAAAGTGATGTTGCCCAGAATGCATTTTATTCTGTACATCTGTTAAGCAGCTTCTCATTGCATGTAATAACCTAAATTACCTCAAATAGTTGTCACTAAAAGCACTCTGTTCTACAGTGTTATGAAAAAAACTTAAAATACACCTATCTAGTAAATTATTGAAAGTGACTCTGAACAAGGTTGTCTATTTCTTCCAGTATAGATTTTTTCAGGCACCTATCCCTCTAGTACGAATATAAAATATATGAGTTGTCAGTGCAGAAGCATAGAAAGGTCAGGTGTATATGATACAGGGTATAAAATAATTATTAGATTCACACTACAAAGAAGATTGGTTCAACAGCAAGAAAGAGTTTATGTTTTAATAAACAAACATCTCTTTTATTAATAAAGTTTGTCACAAGAGAGACTATAGACCTGTTGATTAAAAAGACCCAAGCAAATAATTGCAGTCTGTGACCAATTAGAGAATTTTCCATATTGTTTTCAGGACCATTTGTTTGGAATATGAGCATGAATGAACTGCATGAAATTGATTAATATTCAGGGGAAAATTTACAGCACCAAATGGGGTTTGCTTGCAGCACATGCTGGGCTTTGTGCCAGCCTCACAGTTAAAAGATTCCTGGCTCTGACAGTTAGAGGACTGTCTCACCCCACTCCTCACCCCCTTTCATGCTTTTATTTGTCCTATCAAAAATCTGAAACATTTTGTATTTTCAACACTCCAACCCACAAGAAACAGCTCCTGTTGAATGTCAGTTTGAGACCTACTCAACTGAAAACAGAAATGATCTGGATGATCCTGCAAGCTTCTCTTTATGTCATTACATATGTTGGAACTAAGTCAATTCCCAAAAGTCTTTGTCCTTCTCTGTTCCTGCTCTGCCTCCAGTCCCAGCCTAGCAAAGAAGTGCCCCTTTGTAGCTGTAATATCTGAATGTAGACTGTGTTTTATCAGACACATAATCCGCAGTGCACTGACTTTGAGAAAGCAGTCTATATGTAACAAGAACACAAAAATGAGGACATTAGTTAGGCCTGGTTCTTTCTACGTTCCTTTTTGACTTTGGTCTATATTTAGTCTGATTATCACTGACCCCTTTAGCGGCAGCATTCTGTTTGCATATTTACATAGAAACTAGAACATGGTGTATGGGCCCAGGTCCAGCCCACTGTTACAGTTGCCTTTAAATAAAGGGTTGACGTCATGACAACGTGGAAACAAAGAGAGCAAGCAGAACAGATTGTGAAGTTTATCTTTGGCTCCGTTTCACTTGAGATTCACGAGTAAAGAGCTGTTTGGACGGCGGAGGAGATATTGTACGCTATATGGGAATTTAGGTTGAGCAAGTTTACTTTGCAAGGTGATTTGCTATATCTGCTGAGGACCTACAAATAGCAACTGCAAAACGTTTTACACCAAAGTTATTTCTCCCGTATGTGGTGTTGTAATTTTGATTTAGAAAGTGTAAGCGAGGCGGATTGTTGTTAAACGTATTAAACTTGTGGTGGGGGCTTTGCATGTGATATCATGTGTGAGATTAAGAGTTTTAATGGGGGGGGACATTTGGACATTTGGGAGCTGACATCACCGCAAACATCATCACAATAGAGCCATGAAGTTGATTTTTTGTTCATTTGTCCCAAAAGGGCTATGCAACACTGCCAAATCCTACGTGTACTACCAATTAAGTAAATAAAGTTGTAGAATAAAGTAAGCAGCAGTGGGCAAATACCAATGGCGGTGAAAATGGGGGTTGATCAGAGCAATGATGTCTTGAATACAGGAGTATAAAGATTACTCAAACATGCATGTATCAGGCTAAGTACAGCTTCAAGAGGGAAATGAGAAGGGAAAACAACTATAACATGGTTAAAAGCTCTATAGGTTCTCTTTAAACAATGTGAGCAGTGAAGTTTTGAAGAATTAAAATCATTGTTAAAAATATGGATTGTATTTGTTACATTGTGTGTCTCCATGTTTCATGCAATTCACTAATATTTATTTAACTATTTTCTTTACCTTTTTTGTCTCTGAGGTATATGTTGGGTAAATATCTGTATAAAGCTAATACAGGTAAATAAGAATAATAAGAATATTAATAAGAATCTAAATAGCTTTGAGCAGCCCTGTTGCTAATACAGCACTGACGTCAAGGGCAAGTGACCACGTGTCTAATTTCTCTTTCACTAACAGCATATGAGAGTGATCCTTCAATCAACATATCACTTCATCTAGTGCCCTTCCAAACATGCACCATGGTAACCACATCATCAATATTAATGATGCAATCTCTCAATTGTCATAATCCTATGATTGAATATTCTAAGTGCGGCTATTATCATCATTTATCTTGGGTGGGAATCAAATGTTGCATTAGGTTGCATGTGAAGGACTGGAGCACCAACACTGCATATCAATGAACTAAACATTACTTTTGCGAGCATCAGAATTTTACACACCACGTTTGAAGAAAAGGCAGTGGCCCGCTCTTGCAGCAGCGCGAGAGATATATTAAAATGACCCAGTTGAATATAACTAATAATATCGCTTGGTGAAAGAAAGAGTTTTCAAAGCCCAGGAGATGCAAAAGAATAAACATGTTTACGAGAATGTAAATAGGTTTATGTGCTTAGAGAGGCAGAGGGCTTTTATAAGAAATCACATGAAAAGCAAACTGGGGTATCTGAGCGAGCTGAAGGTCACAGGTTATCCCCACCTCGGTCCCAATGGTGAGTCTTTTACTCATAGCACATATACATAATTATCCTTATATGCACTCATTCAGTATGTAACTTTTTTACCAAAAAATAGACTAAAATAAATGCATGTTTTTTCATTATGGCTGTGTTTATTGCACTGAAAAACAAAAACAAAAAATCCCCTTATTCCAGAAGTTGCCGTGGGCGCCGCCATCATCATTCGGGTTGTAATATTTTGCATGGGGCTGCCGATGTTGACAGCAAATAAGTTCTATATGACTACAAGAGCTGCCGATCTTGACAGTAAATAAGTTCTATAGGGACTACAGAGCCATTTGAAAGCTTCCCGGAGAATCGGTGCAGTGTTGACTTGTTGTTGCACATAACCATTGAACATTTGGCACAAACCAACCTACTTTATATAATATTTTTGCGCCGAAATTTTTCCCAAATTCTCCATTGAAAGGAACGGGATTTCCACTTAACCGGAAGTGCTACTACAAATAAAACGCGGTTTAGTTGCATTTACGGAAAAAGTGGGCAGGGAGGATTAAGGTCAATAATATTCCACACTATGGCATAAAACTCATCTATCGCCATCAGGAATGTTCTGAAGTATGGCTTTAACTTTCTATTTCCATTGAATCATGCATGGTTTTATTTTGATTATTATGAGCACTGGCAGAAGTTTTGTTTGGATGTTTTGTGCAGCACTTTGGAAATGTTGAGTTTATAAAATGAGTTTCATAAATAAAGTAGATTGGATTCACTGTAAAATCGAATTTGTCCGTACTGGAGCGGATGTGATTGTAAAATTGGAGAAACACCTCCAGCTCCAAACCCCCTCACCTCATTTCACTAAAGGGGTCATTTCCATTATCTTGTTTGAAATGAACATTGATGTCCTCAGTTTTAATACTCCTGAAGAACATGGAAAAAGTTAGATTTGGAAACATGTCAAGGTAATAGTGTTGTCGCAGTAAATTTCAAACTCGTTTTCGATAGTAAGGAATACTCGATACGCAATACCGATTCCGATACCACAATGATAATTAAAAACGCTCTTTCTTTAGACAACAGAATGTGATTTTCAACTACAGCTCAAGATCATTCTAAAGCTATTCAGGAAAGTTTCTGTCCTGTGAATGTGTTTTTTAGTATCGATACCTGCTCAAATGAGTATCTAGTTTCTATACTAGTTGTAGTATCAATGAGTATCTGATTTTTGATAGCCCTTCAAGGTAAGATACTGGCCTTTTTGGTAACAAATTTAAAGAGACCTGTTATTCAAATATCTAATGTTGCTTGCTGCTATCAATTATTTTTGAGGAAAAAACATTCTAATGAAGTCTATAAGTCTTTTGCTTACATTCCAATTTTTCATTCCAATTTTTCAATTTAAAACAGTACAACTTAAAAACTTGGAAATATAAGATTCTTTATTATTTAGGTAGACGCCAAAACAACCATATCCCTAGTGCACACCAAATACAAACAAGCATTAATGTCACATTTCCTGATTGAATGAAAGCTTGTTTATAATCAATATCTATGACTCTGGGTGTAAGTCTTATTTACCCCTGTGGCCTCTCATCAAACGCTGCTGAGATCTGGTCCTGTCTCCAACACACTGGCCATTAACAGAGCGCAGGGCGGGGTGCAGCCAGACGCCAGTAATAATCAATTTCCTGCTGCTGTAATCATACGTCCCTCTAAGTGAATTAGCATCTGCTGAGTGTTACTGAGCGGGTCTGCGGAGAGCGGGCCAAAACCAAAGGAGAACTGTGACTCTGGGTTTGCAACAGGGGACACAATTTACAGCAATTACACTTGGGGTGATTAGAGTTTGGGATATTGTGAGAGGCAATCAGCATTGTAGGGGAACTGTCTCCACCAAGTCGTCTAATCCTTTCAGTGTTCAATGTCCAAGCTAATACAGTGCTGTCACAAACATTTCAAGATTGATTTTGAGACTAGGGAAAAAGCTATATTGCTGTGTTTCAGACGACATCACAAAATTCTATCGGCCAATAATATTTAATACAGATGGGAGCAGCTAAAATTAATATTGTTCAAATGCAGTTTTTTTTTGCAATACAGTGGGGTCTAGTCACTAACAGAAATAGTCAGGTTCAACATTTGTGAATTTACCTTTTAGATATTTCATGGTTAAGTACAATGTAATCAATAGGGAAAACTGTCTCTTGCCCCCATCTGAGAGTATGACATCATCACATTCTAGCATCTGAAAACCACCAATACCGATTTTTAGAGCTGTAGCTAAAGACGCTTTTTCTAAGTGATTAATCTAGCAATTATTCTTTTGATTAACTGATTAGTTGTTTAGAAAGCAAAAGGCCCATGAATGTGAGGTTTGTACTACATTTGACCCAGATGAAGCTGAAGTGATGCCGCTTGACAACATCATGATGGAGTCTATGTACAAAATCAGTATTTAATCAAAAACACTAAATGTGCACATTTCCTGTGTCATTTTGATGTAATTAGAGCAGAAAATGATTAGTCAATGTTGTGGTTTCAGCACTACCAATTTTGATACCATGAGGATTAAAAACTTGCCTTCTTTTTGTCAGAATGCACATTTGAACATAATATAAATGATCTTTATCAGAACTAATATAAGATGATAATATTAAACAAATCTCAAGACCATTTTAAAACTATTCAGGGAACTGCCAACTATTTATGTGATTTTTTTAGGTTGAGTTTAGGTATATTTTTAATAATTAATAAAAACTGTAAAAAATGTAACCAGCCAAAATCTATTCTAATTAGCTGCAATAAAATCCACACTATCCCAGCGTTAGAGAAGCACAAGAGTCCCGTCTACTGATGGACTGTGGCCAGGCTGATGGATTGTGGCAGGTCTCGTCTATCGCAGAGCTGGAATCAAACAGTCTGCACACATTAAAAGATTGACAGTGTGTATTGATTTTCTGTTTAAACAACTAAACTACATCAGCGAGGGGAGTTAATGAGCAGTGCAAGAAACCCATCCATTTTGGTTAGCTTTAACTTGGACTGCCGTTTTTCATGGTTTGGAAGAAACTGTAGTGAAAAATGCTAGTTTTACAGAAATGAGTGAAGGTCTGTTTGGAAAGAGGTGCAATGTGATCATAGAGACAGCCTTGGCCTTACCATTGTCAGGCTGTGGGACAGAACACTTTCATTTGATTTCTTTTAACTGTAGAGATGTGCTCAAAGTACAAGGGAACATGGGAGAAAAAGCAAAAACATATTTTAGATTTTTTTTAACCAATTAAGAAAACAATGCATCAAACAGCATACCTATTTGTAATGCCAGTAGAATTGGTAGAATTTCTTGCACTCAAGTTGAGATTTTCAACAAAAAGGTGAACGAATAAATGTCAGGATCGGAGTTGGAAATGAACTTCTTCAGATGCAATCAGTTTCTACTGATTGTTCAATATTGGTAATAGTATTATAGTGATTTAGAGAACTCCTTCATGGAATCCTTGTGGTTTATGCACAGTTGGGTCAAGGCCTATGTCGTATACTGTATAATGAGCTCTTCTATGTACAAATATACTTGTTGCCATAGCGTTTTTAAAAGAGCATGCTGTAATAGTACCATTTGCAGCTCAAGATGTACGGAGCGTTTTGATTTTCTCAGCCAGGCAGCGAAAATTTAAAGTGCTTCCTGAGTGAAACTGGATATTACTTAAACAGCAGCTTCGCCCCTCTAAAAGTGACACACTATCTTTACATATATAATTATATATGATGCTTTCACTGTACTTTTCATTTTACCGGCTAATCTGAAAATAAGAGAAGGACAGACAAATATAGTAACATTAACATTTTGAACAGACTGCAGTGCTAACTCATTTATGGTTAGCATTTTTGGCACACCTCACAGTAGTGGTAGTAGTAATAGATTTGATATACACTTAACAGTACTGCAATGTATTGTTTTATATACAAACATAAAATTCAAGGAAACGGCTTTTGCACAAGTTTTTTATCATTTACCTCATAAAAATATATACTATGTCAAATTGTGTTGTAGAAAAAATAGTAGAACTATAACTTTTAATGAGTGTGCTACTGCATAAGTCTTTATCAAATAAGCTCTCATCTGAGTTTGACTCTAGTCACTATAAAAAGTGTCCTGGTTGTTTATCACAGAGAAATTATGCACATTTTATTTTTCCACAGCGCCACACGATGAGTTATGATTCTAAATTACACAAGCTAAACACCCACGGCTCATATGGTTTTATTAAAGACAGATCTAAGCTTTAACAAAATGAATATGCAGAGTAATTCCAGTTTAACACTACTGCAGGCAACTGTGGCAATGTAGCATCAAGGTACACTGGATAAAACCTTCATTTACCAGTGCAAGAAAGAGATATACAGGCATCTACGAAGGCCATTTAACACAAAAACCACGTTTACCTTAGAATATGTGAAGTTCTGAAGTACTACACCACATTGATCTGTCTTGTAACAAACTAAAACATGTATGTAAAAAGGATTGCTGAAAAGTGACCTCATTTAAGAGAAAAACGGACAAAAAAACTATCGATGAGCATGTACAATGAGACCCATTCTCAGTATCTGGTGATAAAAGAAATTATGGAAATTATCTTTTTAAAATACAAAACACAAGCAGCGGGTGAAAGAATTTAAACTGCTCTCTCACTACTGTGTAAAAGAAATGGAACAATGCTAAAAATAATGGCAGGTAATTGGTTTGCTGCATACTTTATTGGAGCAGCAAAAAAATCTGAATGAGCCTGGTGAAGGTGAACAGACTTTAAAAACACAGAAGAGCTTTGTGGCTACTTATGAATACTTTTCTTTATATTCTACAGAGAGACTTGTTGAACTTGCCATCTACACATGCTGGTCGTGCCCTTGTTGTCCCGGCGATTTGACCTCTCCTGCAGGCACAGCGAGCCGTCTGCCTGGCAATGGTCCGTCTGGGAACACTGTTGTCTCTGTTGAGCATGACAATCTCACAGGTCCCCACTGCTAACTGACCTGCAACACACAGAGGAGAAGACCACGTCATGAGATGATGGAGACATTCCTACACACTTGATTGCATATAACATGGCACTGAAACCCATCAATCGTACACATTACAACCAGGAAAAAACTGCTTTTCAAATGTCGTGTTGATATTTGTTTTTATATTTATCTAAAACTCTGAATTTGACCATATGAAATCATCCAACTCAGCTGTGTCTGTGTATACTTAACATCTGAGCTGAAATAGTGCAGCTCCGGCTCAGAATGATGTGATGATTGGGTTGCCTGGTGCCACAGTTCAATTTCAATCCCACAAAGTTCAGCTCTACTGACTGTGCAAATGGACACTGTCCTAGCACCATGATTACCTTCTCTCAACAGTGTGCGCTCTATTCTTACCCATGTCCAGCACTAAGAAGGACTTTTGGGCTGCCGAGGCATTACAAATTGATGGATGACTCAGAGCTCCTGCAGTTGAGCACTTCAGAAATCTCCTACGTTAAAGTCACCAGGAGCTTAAAGACCTCTACTAAGGGCACAGCTAGAAAACACACTAGGTTTAATTACATGCAGTGGTTCTGATGTGGTTCAGGCATCATATTTGACAGGTTGTGTTTAAGAGTATTCAAGTGTAATGTGTAGTTAGTTATACTCTGCCTGATTTGTTCTGGTTTAGCCTTTTTTTAGTCTTTATACAATTTATGGCCAGTAGGGTTGTCAAAAGTATCGAAAATCAGATACTAATCTATATTAAAACTAGTATCAAAACTAGATACTCATTTAAACAAGTATCGATACTAAAAAAGTCACAGGACAGAAATGAACCTTTCCTGAATAGCTTTAGAATGATGTTGGGCTGTATCAGAACAAGTATAAGCCCACATAGACAAGTACAGCCATGGACCACTACAGAACCTACCTGGACGACAAGGGACTACACAGATAAGACCAGATGGTAATATAAAAGAAAGTACTACAATTGAATTAATTACATTCTATTGTCTAAATAAGGAGTACCTGAAGAGTGAAGCAGTGACATTATGATATGTCTCATCCTTACTTGAGAAAAGGGCACATTACATATCCTTACTTCAAGAATTATAGGCCAAGTTTAATAAACTGTACACTGAGGCTATGGAAAACAAATACAGGAATAATTTGATAGAAGAACCCAAAAGGACTTGGAGTGAAATGTGATTTATTTTGTCTTTAAAAGGCCCATGCCATGCTATTGTCTTACCTATGTTATAATCTTGTTTCCTCATCCAAAACATACCCAGAGTTGTATTTTGTTTAATTCACACACAAATCCTGCATATTTAGGCTGAGTTCTTCTCTCAAACAGAAAACACTCTGTTCCACCTTGTGTTTTTAAACTCCATACACCTTCACTGGAATCATTTGGATAATTTCAGCCCTGGAATTGATCATCTCTACTGAACAAAAGGTAAACGCTAGCTGTTGAAAACTACCCCTTCATGACATCACAAGGTGGAACAAAGCATTTTGAGCTTTGGAGATGTAGATAGACTAATAATAACTCAAAGATGTTCACAAGGTGGACAAAACATTTTGAGCTTTGGAGATGTAGATAGACTAATAATAACTCAAAGATGTGTGAATGAAACAAAACACAACGCTGTATATTTTTGAGAAGGTAACAGCATTCTAACATTGCTAAAAGCTCACAACTCCATTTTACGTAACGTAGGACCTTTAAACACGTAATACATTTTTGAAGAAACCACAAAAACATATTATACTATTATTATTACTACTACTATTAGTTTTGAGTTTAATAACCGTATTTTTTCCACTCAAAATGAAGTCTGCCTTAAATACAAAGAACTTGCACTGATAAATATTTTAATGATTTTTGATGATGGTTCTCTACTCTCCAGGGGGCTACACTTAATAGTCGTTTTTCTGAGCTTCAAGGTCTTTCTGAGAAAATTATTCAAAGGTAATAGTCTTGTGTTGTACAGAAACAAGTCCTCAATATGAAATAATTATGCTTGTGTTCTTTTAGTGGCATTTGTCAAAAATAAATATGTTCATTTGGAATTCAAAAGATGTTTTCGTGTAGGAGCGAAAATAAAAAAGTAATCAATAAGCTGCTCAACTGTGGTACACTCGGTGAAATATGAATGAGCTGGTGCATGTTACAGAAACCTCTATACAAGTCAAGCTCACACGCATTACCTGCTCCAAGGCTGTGGATAAGTGTAGAATAAAAAGCAGCCAGCCAAATATATTCTGAGAAATCAAATCAGCTGGGAGATAGTCGACTGGAGGCAAGTTAGTGCTGCGGAGCTCGTAAGGTCAGAGCCTGGCATTTGGGGCTTTAAACGGCTGCTATAGCCACTTCCCAGCAAATCTCCAAATACACCGAACAAAGCTAACTACAGAATAAAAGTACACTAAGGAATTGATTTCAATGCATTTACCCAAAAAAAATAAGTAGGCTAAGTATTTCAATATAAAATCAGTGTGCACATAATATCTTCATAATATTGGTGTGAATAAATGAATATTGTCCATATTCCAATAAAAAGGTATGATTTACATTACATGACAGAGCAAAGTTGTGTTAAGTGACAATATGTGTTCTAACAGGAAAGTACTTGACCAAATACATGTAGGAAATACACATTAAAGTGTATTAAGTATGTATTCATTTAGTGATTCACCTCTGTTTTAAAGTGTACAAGATGTCCTTTAGCTTGCTATGTTCTGATATATGCCTGCATTTGGTACATTTGTCCTTTGGCCACAGTCTGCAGCATAATGACAGTGTTTGCCCTTCGTTGTTGTTGTAGCTAGATGATGGTTGTGAGCTCTGAGAAGAAAAATTGCCTTTTATTAGGGAAAAGATGGGACAAAACTAAATTCCCACACGATGAGACACAAGAACAAGACAAGAACATTTTATAATTTATAATAAATACATTTTATTAACAATTTTGGCCACACCATTTTTTATTTATATTATTTCATATTTTTGCAGTCATGGTTGCACTGCTATTTTGAACTATGGCTTCTCAAAACTTGCCAGCATTAACCATTCTTGTAAACACATGGAATAAAAAAATAAAAATAATTTTCCTCATGTGTGCACAATCCTGTGGCAATTTTATCTCGCGAGATCTTGTGGCATGAGATCTTGTTCTATCCCTACCTTTTTTAACGCATCTACTGCCTCTTTGCGGAATTGGTGAAGATGAGGTGCCCGACACTTGCCACTTATAGAAACAAAATGAGCTGATAAATACCGTATAACTCTAATTGTAGCCAACAGGAAAACTAAACTTTTGGAGGAGTTTCTATGCTCACTTATAATAACTGAGTCCTCCCCTCCTACTCCTGACTGCCAATGGACATTATATTTGACATTTAAATAACAATGTAGCTGACAGGCTGAGGACAGGCGCGCTCTGAGTGCACTGTAGCCCTGACAGGCGGCTGGTGTAACCGGAGAGAAAACTGAGCAGAGGTCACTGTCTCTCTCTTCATAAGACTCTGATCATGGGAGTCCTTACTGAGGATTACACTCAACCAGACAAGGATGTACCGGTTTCCAGGGTACAAACTTTCACGGTGTGGCAGACTTGTGTCAAAAACACTATAGTAGCCCAACTTAGCCTAGCCTAATGTTAAACCAATGGAGACTTTAAGATGCTAATATTAAACTTCCTAAGTATTTATTCAAAAGTATTCTGACACTATAGTGTGATAAATGTACTTAGCAATGGCCCGGCAGCTGATTGGGTTGTTTCATGGCTCTTTTGTTTACTTTGTTTACATAATTTTTGCTAACACACCTTGGGCGTTTTGCACTGCCACTTCAAACATGGTGGATTACAATGATGATGGCCTTTTTTGATGTTCCATTCCGAGCTTTAGTGAGGTTGGTTTAGTTTTCATCAGAGCAACACTGTAGTTTTCAAATTGGATAGAACAATATCTAATGTCCTATTTTTCCAACATGTAACATGTACTCCTCATGCAATTGTACTGTCAGCAAAAGAATAAGAATCAGAGGTACTCTTTGGGATAAATAAAAGTAAAGATATTAGATATTACCAAGAGCATACAACATACGGTAATAAAGGTAAACTTATGGATCTATAATAAAGTTGATACTAATGAATAACCCATCTAAAAAGCAGAAAAGATAGAATCAATCAACATTTGTTTTGGGTTTTTTTTGTTTGTTTTTCAAATACAGCAATCTCTTTAGAATGTTAGCTGGATGCCTGAACCAAAGTTTGATTCTATCTTCTAAATCCATATCTCTAGTAATGTGAAATGAATTTGCATTGCATATTCCACCTTCAGAACCTTGCCCTAGGAACATATCGAGCATTGCGATAGATAACTCATACAACTCATAGTTTTGGTTTAGAGATGCAATGTTTACCTTGAGGAGCGTCTCTAATGATAAACACTATCGAGCTTCAGATTCAACTCTCATCCATTGCCCACCGACACTCCCTTAGTGCAGAAGATGCTGAAGGACAAAAGTGCCTTCGACACAGAGCAGATGAATAGGCTCAATGCACTGACCCCGGAGGAGGAGAGTGGAGCATGAGATGGGAGTGGCTCTGGTAGCGGCCTGTTAAAGTGCCAGTAGCAACGGGTCAGCTCTCCGTCATGAGTCCGGGAGTTAATCCACGCGGCAGGAGGTTGGTGTCAATGAAAAGCATGACCACACTTCATTTCACACAGAGAGAATGTGGTGAGTATATGTGGCATGTGCTCAGAACAAGTGCAAAAACAGTGAAAGACAGCTACAGATTTCTACCTGTGATGCAACAATCTGGGGAAAATTTAAATGAGTGACTGTTAAGGCTCATAGCAAGACGGCCTAGAGTTGTAATTTTAAAAAGTCCATGTCTAAGACTACTGCCCTCATGACTCCGCCTCAGAATAAGTAGAAGAAGACAGATGTTTTTTTTTTTCTTCCTTAAGCAATAGTTTTATTAAGTGATTATACTGTATTGCTTATAAACCACTGAATTATTGACCAAGGCCTTATTTAAAACATTTTCAAAAGCATTCATTTATAATATAGAGTTCATGCATGTTTAATATGGTTTAATAAAGTATGTTTATTGTTAGTACTACCTCTACGTATGTGCTTTTTAATTGCCTTTTGGAAATGAAATAAACTTATTTCAATTAAGTGAACTTATGCAAAGTGGAGTATTATTGCTTGCTGTATTTGTTTTACTATAGCAACTACAGTAGAGTTGGTGACACTTGAGTTAAATGGACACCAATAGAAATAATGGAGAAAGTAGTGCATTGTATTTTAATGAATGTGACCTTGGATCTTAGTCTGAACACAAAAACCTTAAGGCTCCATAAACTCAACAGGCAAAAAATATCAGAAAATGAGATTCCAAGGCTCTCACCTTAACACTACGGGCAACTTCATACTTTATTAGTCCAGTCTTTTAAAGGGCTGTAACAGTGATTGGCAGCACCATGACCTTATCATTGGATCACAAGACAATACAAGAGCAAAGTGGCAGCGCATACACACACACACACACACACACAGGCTGATGTTCAGCTCGGAGCAGAGACCTGAGAGTGCGCTACATATCAGCACTTTTATCAGACCCACTCTCACATCAGCAAACTGCGCCTGCAAATACCGCCATTTTCACTGTCTGGAGTCCACATACAGTCTAATACATTTTCATCTGAATTATTTGTCAAAGAAGGACCAATGGCAATCCACAGAACTAGCACTTTCAATTCTCCATACAATAGGATGCTGTCAAGAGGAAGCCATTTAGCTGAATAGTTAAGAAGATCCAAGAGAGATCGAGGACCTGTGGCGACATGGCAAAATACTTCACCTTATTCTTTCTCTAGTCATTCTGTATACAGTCAGCCAACATGTCCAATAATAACTGTTTTGATGTCTTATGGAAAAGACAGAAATGAACTGGCACATGCCCAAAGGGGAGTAATGACAAATATATACTTCCAAACAGATATTTTACAAATCATGACACACCAAACATGTGATTGGATTTGCTTAGAGATCCTTGGACAAAAGAAGCAAATCAACCAGTCATATTGCTTTAAAAGTAGAATAATACACAGTACTTTTTTCAGTTTTTTGTTTGTTTTTTTTTTTTTATACTTTTTGATGTGTTCACGATCTATCACTATCACTTTCAAATATCTATCACTTTCAACTGTAACTTGTTTTTTGTTGTATTTTTTTTTTTTTTACTTTTGTAATAAACCAGAATAGTCACACTGAGGTTTGGAATTTCATTTTCAGAGGAGCCTGGGCCCCAAGGGGCTGATAAGAGTCAGGTGTGATAAGAGCCTTGTTGGACCAAAACTGCAAAGCTACATATCACATCTAATTCTTTCCTTTCCCTTTGCTTCATCCGTGTTTATCCTCCATTCTCTTAATTTCTTTAATTACAATGTTTGTAGTCTCCTCTGATAGGAGCTGTATCAGATAGACCAGGCGTTACTGCCCTTGTGCACTTCTCTCACAGAATTAGACCCAGACGTCGCAGAGAAAATGACTTTGCGATCCCTCTGGGAATCTGCCATAAAATGAAATGACGAGCTGCTCTGAACAGAACAATTCCATTTTCAAATTAAACTGTATCTTCCTCTTCAGACTGTAATTACACAATGGCCAATAAAGACAAAGCATGGTTTTACAAGGTTTTATTGAGGAGAAACCTTTCTACTTCTTACAATCATTCCCAATAGTATCTATTAAATCTATTATATATAGTTTTCTGCTCTTGAGAAATTTCATTACATTTCTTTTCTCTCTTCTTCTAGCAAGTTGATTTTTTTACATTTGGTTTGTAAAGACCAACTTAATTCAAGAGATTTTTTTCAGTGGTTAGTGAGAAAAAAAAAACAAAACACTTTTCCCCATTCACTGGTCTCATTGTTCAGACTCCACCAGCTCTGAGTAACTTACATGCAGATCCAGTTCCAGAAGAGGCATTTAGCTACCTCATAAATGCATACAGATACTAAGAATGCATGAGTGAACCAAAGTTTTTTTTGTAAATTTGACTTCCCCTACAAGAATGTATTTTCTGTCTCTGGGTGTGAACAATTTCAGCTGGTTTTACACACCCCATGCTTGGATCCCAAAAGAGATCCAATCAGAGGCTAATCACAGCACTACACACAATAACAAGTTGGAGTGATTATCTCCATTCCATTGTGTGCCTCTGTCAGGACATGAGTGTAATTTCAAGGAGAATGTAGCTGCCAGAACAACATGACAGTCATATAAGCATGTGCTGGAGCAGAGACTCGATCTCTGTAAGATTTAAACCTAGTACCAAATATGGATATTAACAGTGCAAGTAATCAGTCAGGTGGTGTAAACAACTCTTGCATCTCAACTTGCTATTTGAACAAAACTGTAGACTTGAACATGGCTCTCATTCATCCACTTTCCTGAATTGGACCGTGAAGTAGTCATCACAGCATTGTCAGCTCATCACAAGCAATTCTAGGCCGAGAGTCTTGCTTAAAGACACTTCAGCAGGTTGACAAAGAAGGTATTATTGATTGACATTACAGTAGCTTTGAGGGAGGAAGGATGTAATCAGAAAAGCTTGTAGGTCTGTAGAGTTTAATCTTAAAAGGCAGGGACTTGAAAGGAACACTGCAAATGTTTGCCTTATTCAATCATGTCTGAAAGGACTGCCAGTCTCTTGGCTTCCTTTAATCGATGTTATAATGATGTTAAATTGTTATAACTGTGACCAGTATAAAATACGTTTAAGAACAAAATCTTACAAAGGCCTTGTGAATGAGGCTATGGATGTGGAAATACTGTGCAAATCAATGTGTTTCTGACAGATGGTGCTGTTTATAATAATTATGACCATAATCGTATGTAATACAAGGCTCTTTAGTTTTGAGCATTTGCTAAATGTCAAATCATTTCATACTGTTTAGCAATATAAGCCAAATGAAGCATGACTGCAGAGTGCAATTCCTCTAAATAATACTCCCATAAGAGTTAGAATTATGCAAATACATTTTATTGGATTTAATGATTACTTAAATCTCCTCATAGTCATACCATAAAGAAGATGTAGAGGTAAAAATAACTGTCATTCATCCATCTAAATTGTAAACTTAATTCAACACTAAAAAATATCCTAGCTCTAAAGGTGCACTATGTTACTTGTCTGGTGGAGGATCTGCCACCTGCGTGTCTCCATGGAGATGCCTGGAATGTTCCACAGTATGGCATTAAACTTGTACATCTATACTGACACAAGCAGACAACACTACCAGGCCAAGTTTCAAGCCAGATCTGTGAAGAGGCGACCCCGCTCACAAGAAGAACGTATGTTTTTCAAGACATTTTTTAGCAATGAAAACGCCGGTGCAAGACAGATACATTTTATGCCATGCTGTGGAACATTCCAGGCAAACCAATGACTTTAAAGTAGTTAAAGCATTTACAGTACTTGTATTTTTTAATAGTAAGAAGAAAGCAGAGCAGGTACATATAGCATTAGAACTATTCAAAATGCTATACTATATAGTTAAAAAGCCCAACCCTCCATAGACCAGTTTCAGACCCATTCTTCCTGTGTGAGTGGAAGTACCCCACCGAGCCAAGACCTGTTATGATCCTCTATGTCTAATGAAAGCCAGTATCTATATCTGCTCTGAGCGACCAGGGACACCATCAAACAGCAGTCTGATTCACCTGAGCATATGCCCCAGCCAAGCGCATCTCATTATCTTAACAGCATTTTAAGCCTGGCACACAGTGGGTAACGTGTAATGGTCCTCCAGGTGAAAAAGGCAGCTGTTGTACTGACCCCCCGTCCTACGCACTTCCGGACTTAGCTGTTATCTTCTTTTGCTAAACTGTTCTGGCACCTAATGTGGCAGTTTTAAAGAACATTTGCATATCTGCACATACTATGCAGTCTTTTGGCTTTAATTCCATTTAAAATATGCTTTTGGTCACCTTGGGATAAGTATTTCACATTTTCTAACTAAAACCAATGTCTGCATTTGGAAAACACACTTCAACACACACTATAAATGAAACCTCCGTTTCCAACTAGGTATCTGGGTGTTGGAGCTCCCTCTGCTGTCAGCAACAGGAATGAACAATGGGAATAGAAACAAATAGGCAATGTGAATGCTACGCTAATAGAGCCATGCGTTTGTTGTGAACACAATTTGACCAGAGAATCCAGTGACGGTTTATGGGCTTAAAAATGCACAGGAGTAATCAGGATTTTTACCTGTGATGCAACAATCTGGTCAAAATGCAAACAGAGAATTTTTGAGTCCGCAGAGAAGGATTTATGGATTAATGAAACACATGTGAGTGAAGCAAAATAAAATTCCAGATATGTATTTGATGAGGGGACAACAATATAACACAATATAAAGTTAAAAATGTTTCATCCAATGTGTGTGTTAACGGAATAGTAGCCAGTTGCATGTGAATGTATTTGAATACTCCACTAGTACAGCAGAGCTTCATCAATATGTATGTGAGAGCAGCTAAAGTTCAGGGGCTTGTAATGGTGTCTAACTATGCAATCTCCAATCCAAGCCTGTCTGGGGTGGGCCTGGGGGAAGAAAGTAGTCACTCTATTATAAGAAGCTTAGGGCATAGGGTCTCATGACTTCTCAAGAGTATAAGATTCAACTTTTTGGCAGGGGCTCCAACTATATATTGGATGTGAAATGTGCATCTAGAAATGTATTTTGTCAATGGAAGGGATGAAAGTGTGGATTCCTTGATCTGGCTTCCAAGTGCACATAGTGGAGTAGAAGTTTAGGGCTGTTCAATGAAACTGAACTGCTGGCGACAGATTATTACAGACACAAGAGCTTTAATTTAGTCAAAAGGGCTGTTAAATATCACAGTAAACGTGTTAAATTGTCAGATTGTATGTAAATACAGAAATCTGAGTGCATTTTATATACTTTACACTTTACATTAACACCTTTGGCTACTGGGGGCATTGGCAGTTTTACAAGCAAGAAGTAAAGATTTACAACCCTGGAACTCAGACTTTGTCCTTAGTCAAATAATCAAATATTTGCAAACACAGCAATCTGAAGAGAGAATGTATCTATTGGCAAGCTTTGCTTAAGTCGGGTCTTACCCTAAAACAAACTTTTGGCCAACAAAGCGCAGAAATTAGTCAAAATTTTCACAGCATGTTATCGTCACAACATGTTATTTAAAGATACTAAAAAAAAAACCAAACTGTAATCACACACATCATAAAGTCAGTGCCAACACCCCATGCACCATCTAGGGTTTGGGTTAGAAGTAGGTACATAAAGGTTTTGTTGTTAAATAAAAACAAATGTTTTTTTAATTGTTGCCAAATTACGCACCAGCTTTTCTTTCCAAACACAACAAATAATATTCTTGCACATTCAAGCATTCATGGTTCCTGGAATAAGCTGCAACTCTCACAACCCGAGGACAGTTTTTTCTCCTCCTCAGAAAGACTGTTCACGTTGATTGTTGACGTTTTTAGAGCTGCACCACACACTTGACTATGCAAAGACCCAGCGGGGCTGCAGAGGAGACGTAAAGAGGCCTGGAACGCCTGAGATGTGCTCTATTTGCCCAAATTTAATTCTCGTGTCAGGTGTGTGGACTCCTCCGCCCACAGGGAATGACAAATTGAAACTTTTCATAGCAAGCGGTAAGAAGGTGGACCCTTGGGAGACAGCCCAAAGTCGACAGGACTAGATTGTTTCACGGGAGAGCATCGCGGTGTGGGGTGGGCTAATGTCACTTCAGGACTTGAAGCTCTCTAGACTTCGCTAACATTGGGGGCTGCTTTTGTGTGACATTGCCCAGGGCTCTTTTAAATAGGAAATATTCGAGAGGGATCTGGCTGTAGACCTCCACCCAGAGGATCCAGCCTGCAGACTTCCACCAGGAGGATCCTCACGTGACTTACATCCATCCATGGATCCCTAAAAGTAAACAAACATCAGCCATGCCAAAAGACCACCAAAGTCCACTGTTTCCTGGCTGCTGTTTTCTACATAACATTAAAAAAGTTGACATAGTTTTACACTAAAGACATGCCCAAACCCTAAACTTAACCAGACACTGGGCCTACAGCAACACATTCACGGACAAACTACATCTAATATGCCTATGCTATTTACACCCATGCATACGTAGGCCTATGCTGACAGTTGTTCTGATCAGTTTTTCTTTGTGACTGTGACATGTTTTAAGCTGCTAATTAACCTACGCAAGCAGAGCAGAGACAAAACAAAGCTAGTTAATTTTAAACTAGAAATTTAATCTATTGGTGATTAAATGCTTGAAGTGTTTTGCTCTAAACAATTTGAAATGAGCTTTATCACCTTCAGTGACCTTTAATAGACAATGAACTAAGGTAACAACTGATAGAAAGTGTGATTAAGTCATTTATAAAGTAAATTCATGAAAACTGGTGAGACATGTCAGTGGAGGTGCATCCTGCTGGAGGTCTGCGGAGTAGGGTCCTCTGGGTGGAGGTCTGCAGCCAGACTCTCTTGAAATATTCCCCTTCTGTGCCAGGCATGTCAGTGGTGGGACATTCTGGTCACTTGTGGGGAGAAGTGGATGATGTATTGAAGCTTAAGTTTTATTAGAAAAGATTATTTCATAAAATCATAACCAAGCTGCTGTTACTATTACTATTACTGTTACTACGTATGTGTCAGCTTGGATTGTGGTTTGTTTAATCCCTCCAAATAAAAAGCTGAATTCTAAAATTCCAATGGCACTTTCTGTCCATGTCAAGACGGCATTAATTAATGGAAAGCAGCTGACAGAGCAGGCAGAACTTGTAAAGTCAGATGGTGCAGCATAGAGTCTTGTTAAAATAGCCTGTGAAAGAGCCATACACCCAGTCATTGTTCTGAGAGACAGGAGCGGCCTCAGAGAGACAGGAGCAGCGTCAGAGAGACAGGAGCAGTGTCAGACAGCGTCAGCCCTTGCTATGGTAATAAGCCACTACACCACAACAGTGCTTCACATGCATAAAAACAACATTTTCACTTTTTATTTAGGCCTAATTTCATTTACTATTTTTCATGTTGGCAATTTGGACTTATAACCTATCACAGTAATTATGTGGCTGCAATAAAGTGGATAAATGATTCTGTTATAACAAAATGCATCATTGTGTTGTTTTCACAGTGTTCTAAAAGTTGATTTATTTGGGCTATTTTATTTCATTTCTAGCTACAAAATCTTCAAGTGCCTACCCTCCAAGGACAACAAGGGGTTTTGAAATTTTGCAAGCCCTGAAGCAGTGTTTAGCTACTTCCTACTCGTGTTTATCTCACAATGCCTCCTTTTGATAGAGTTCTGTCCTGGATCAGTGGTGCAGGTTGCAGAAATATGACAATGGAGGATACACACAGATAATTTGTTATGGCTGAGCAAAGGCCAGGAGCCAAAAGCTAACACCAGCTAAGCAGAACGTAAGACACGGTGAATCACTTCATGTTTGACTTCACTCTGCTCTTCATATTTGGATGCAAACAAAGACACAGTGAGCAAGACTAGTACTATGTGCAATGTGTCATTATAATGATGACAAAACCTACAGCAAATAGGAAAAAGATAACAAACATGGGAGCTGGAAGAAGACCTCTGTACTAGAGAAAACTGCACTGTTAATATACACAAGTCAAAGTCAAGTGTAGCCATTTGATCATGTTTCCTCATCAGAAACATCCCTGGAGTTGTGTTTTATTCACACATGTTCAACACACCCTACTGAGTTCTTGTGAGGTCATGTGATAATACAGGAAGTGCTCCATTGTGTTTTTAAACTCTATACACCTTCACTAGAATCATTTGGATAATTCCTGTTCTGGAATTTCGAATCGCTACTGAACAAAAGGTAAAAGCTTTTAACTTGAAAACTACCAGTTCATGACATCACAAGATGGAACGGAGTATTTTGAGCTTTGGAGAAGTAGACAGAAACAACACAAAAGGTATATTTTTGATGAAGTAAACATTATAACATGGCTAAAAGCTCACAAGAGTCAATTTTGGGCAACATAGGACCTTTAATGCTCTAGGCTCAAGTCCAGACACAGATTTTTTTTTCCACCATAACCAGTAAAAAATAAAATATGTCAATAAAGAACAAAATATAACAAAAATGTTCTAGTCTTTCAATAACGCTACAATTTTACATACTCTCAACTTTGATTATTACTATTTGCCATCCCCTTCTAACATTACTGTGACTAATGCTTCTGTTAGCTACTTGCCACAAGGTCAAACACTACTTCTGCTTATTGAGAAACAATAATAAAAAGCTAAGTTTTATTCAAATGTACTTACGAAGAAAGATCATACTGAACAAGCCCTGCATTGCTCAAATTATTTACAGCACTCTGCCAATGATCGAGCCGTTTCAAGCACACTTCACTCCAAAGAGAATAACAATGCGTTGACGCACGGAGCAGCCCGCTACACTCAACCACAAGGGATCCAACGCCGACAGGCCAAGATGAATTCATACCCGTGCACCGATGAAATATGAGCTTTGTGTGCTGCCAAATTGATTTAACTGTAAAAAGTCTTTTCATTTTGTTCTATAAAGATGCTCATACTATTATTGCTACTGCCTATACTGTAGCGAGCCCTGGGTGATTTGCTTACAATTTCCAACCTAGGTCATAATCAAAAGTGGGACCTCCCTGTGAAGAAGACAGGAATAGAAATTATAATTTTCACTTCAAAAAACACTAAGTCTCTGCTGCTCTGATTAGTTTAATGCTTGGATGGATATGGGCTGTTCAGTGAGTTAAAAGAGAATAGCGACCAAAGAGTCTGAAATTCATCAGACTGATGTCCTGTGAAGACTTCCACTCCCACACAGTCAGCCATGTATTTAAAATTAACAAGGAACCGTAATAGCAGTGCTGATGTTTTATCAGGATGAAAAGTGTCTGGTTTGATACAGCTCTTGAAGCACAGTTACCACATAGCACTACCACAAGCACAACTTTAAACAAGTGCCCCCTAATTTGTGTTGCAATTTTGATTGTGTAAACAAGTCACGGACAAACTGAAGAAATAAAAGAAATAAAAGAAAGTGGTAATCTAATCATCACAAAAATTACATGTGTAAGGCTTTGGTTTACGCAGAAAAACTCTGCATTTTCTGTGCATCACTTGGTTGTTTGTTTAGGCAAAATAATA
>KN483904.1:52561-63057 GCA_000787095.1 Periophthalmodon schlosseri
TTGCATACAAAACAGCATCATCTGCATATAAACGTATGTGGCTTTCTTTTAAATTACCGTCATTCTACAGTAACCAATAGAACTCATAAAAATAGTAAAAAGTAGGCGGGCCCAAATTAAGCCTTGGGGCACTCCTTTACTTAAAGTTAGAAAATTTGAGTTAGACCCATTGGCTACTACTGCCTGGGTTCTGTTTGAATTTAATGTTGATGCAGCACTTAGTAACATTCTTTTTAAACACCTATAATGCTTAAATATTAAGTAAATAGTGAAGTTGTTAGAACAGTGGTAACAGGAATATAACATTTAAATTACTAACAAATTAGTAGTCAAAGTAATTCTATAAAGCTGAAACAATGACGTTCATGGAACCTAAAAACGTGGGATCTCTTTACCTACCTTTACGGCTGTTGCATAGTGGTATTCTTGGCACATCCTAGTGGGACCAGTGCCCAGAGGCTGTCCTGTCACATCCCAGCTCCCATCTGACCCGGTACAAGGCAGGACTTCCCTGTAGACCAAACTGGACTGAACCACTGCCAACTCCCAAATGGCGCCTATAAATGTATGGATCATTCAACCGCAGTGCAGGTAAATGTCATCCTCTCGGAGACTTCATTAGCCAATTGAATTATTTAATACATGTACAATAGACTGACTTTATCTCTTCAGGCTTGTGTGGAACCTTAGGGAAATTAAATAGAAGAATAAATTAGTAAGGTAGTCATGGCTTTTGTCTGCTCCGTGACACATTCCCTGAAGAATTGCTCTTAGGAATTTTGGGCCCAATGGAAGCAGCTCTCCAGGGGCTTGGTAACACTGAACATCCATAATGCTTGTCAACCCTAACTTTGTACAGGACAAGGGTAATAGTCCCTCAAGACTTTCTGCATTCTCAATATGTTATAAAGTTACACACAATACAATATTTTGGAAAATGCTTTTGTGAATTTTTTAGTTTCTTTTAGTAAATTCTGTCAATTTCTATTTCCTTGTTGCGTCGCACGATTGGAACATGACACAGGCATCTCCGGAAAGTCGTATTGAAAGATATGGTCTTGCAATTTGTCAGACAGGCAGCCTATTAGGAGAGTCACCCCTCTGCTTGTTTCCATGGGGATGTTATTGCTTTGCCAGGAATGATCCGAAGTATGGCATTAAACATATTGATTACCATGGAGACAAGCAAATGGTGCTACCAGGCTAAAGTTACATGTCAGATCTGTGGCGAGGCAACCTTGCTCAAAGTATGAATTTAAGGTAGGCTATGTTTAGCATTAACAACAGCTGTAACAGAATAAATGCAAGATGGATGCGTTTAATGCTATGCAGTGGAATATTCCAGTAAAAGCAATAAAGTCTCCATGGAGACAAGCAAAAGACCTTAAAAGTTACCTAGTTTACCTTTAACTGCAGGGACCACATTTGACTGAATCTCTGCTCTATTGGTTTAAAGACATTTTTCTTGTAATGCATGAACACAGCAGTGAGGTAATTTGTGCTACATCCCTCTGCATTAGCACAAAGTCCACTGTCGATTCTAACAAAGCTAATGTTTCTAGACCACATTTCTTCGGACCCAGCTAAATGAATAGGCATTCACTTCACAGCTTTCAAACTCGGCTTACACAGACCAACAGCGAGCAGTTTAATTAGAACACCAAGAGAGATTGTAGCGGAATTGTGCGTGGGCCGGAGGAGGACGAGGAGGGGGAGGAAGGACCAGTAGCAGTCACTGATGGAGCATGCTTTCCACGATGCAATTTAGTGAAGATGACATCCGGAAAAGCCCAGTAGAAGCGGAAACTAAGTACAGTGGCTGTGGTGAAAGGGCTGAATCAGCAGAGGATTGGGATAATGGTCGAAGGATGAGAGCACACAAAAGAGCAGGTACTTGAAAATGCTTTGGCATTCAGCACTGGGTTGTCTCCATGGAGATGTTATTGCTTTGGAATGTTCCACAGTATAACATTAACTATGTCTCTCTTGCATTAATTCCAAGTAAAAAAAATAACAAAAACATGCATTCTTTGTGAGAGAGAACTCTTCACGGATCTCATCTAAAACATTCTGGTGGCATCGCCTGCTTATCTCCATGGAGACAGAAAAGGTTAATGCCATACTGTGGAAAATTCTAAGCGCAATCCACCAGAAAAATTACATAGTGCACTTTTAAAGAAGAAAGTATTTATGGTCCCGTTTAGGTGTTTGATGTTCAAGAAAAAAGGTGAGAGTGACCAACTGAAAAACTGTTGGCTAATGCTTGCTAGCTTGTGACTATAATGTTATTTGAGAATGTCTTTTTTAACAGCACAAATCAGCTCACCTATGTGATTCCAGCTCAGTTCTTCAGGGTGAGATTATGTTAAAACAAAGATTAAGTTTGAGTAACAAAAATTCAGACAGAGTAGAGCCGCTAGTTAGCATGCACCCCTAGGAAATGTTGATGGCATCAGCTACAAAGTCAATACTAGGAATCCAAATGAAGCTATAATACACAATAGCCTCAACCAAAGCACAGTTGCAGTTAAAAAGTTCCATAATAATAAAAAGAAAAGTTTATTGTTATCAAACAGTTCAGCCACAGTGCATCTGAGTTTGGCGCAGTGTAAGCAATTAAAGATCCTAATCTTTAACAAACCGCCCCCAGGCTCATCCCAACTCCGTGATTCATATCAAACATGGCAATTTGTAGATAACCTTAATAATTACAGCATGTGAGTCCAAGGGTGAGACGGGAATCACATCTGACTGCACTAATTACATTTACAACACATTCTGCATTGGTCCAAGACTCTGACTGATTACATTATCCCAAGACTTTGACAATAAAATGTGAACTGCCATTATGTGAATGTGTTCCTAGCTCAAATTCGTGTTAATGAGATTGTCCTTGGGTGACCCAGATGTATTCTGAGCACGGCGTTATGCTAATCGGCCGCAGCACCTTGTCATCCGAGCCGTGGGTCTAAGGTGACAGGGCCAGAGCCAACGCCAGCTCATTGCCTCTGCTTAGCACGCGGCCATCCTCAACGAGGCGTCGTGGGCTCACTGTCCTGTGGTTAACAAGACCGCCCCTGTCCTAAACGGCACGCGGCCTCAGCCTCCTGCAGGGCTATTGAGTAACTGCCATAATGCTCCCATGATGCGTTCACATGGAGCGGGCCGGCCACCAACCCCGCCTCTGTTTCGCTGTGTAATGAAATATGTCTCCCTTGATGTATGGCTGCAGGAGAGGCCCAAATGGAAAATTGAATCACACTAACTTAATTTGTGGTTGGGGCAATCAAATTACTTGTTTTGGCTGCAGTGCTGACGATGAATTCATCTTTGTGACCAAGCTGTCAGGGCGGCGTGAAGGGGCGGAGGACACGGACGGAGATGTGTGGACCGAAAAGACGAGCAAGCTGAGCCATGAATTGTTGTTGTAAAAAGCATAAATCTCTCTCTCAACATCTTTATAAACCAACAATGAGATTTCCTGCTGTGAGTAATGTACACACACAAATGTAAGCAGCTTAGAGAGGCCTCCTTACAACTCAGGTCCCGGAGGTAAAGTAAGGTTTTTGACAGTAGCAAAGAAATCTTCAAACACTTCAACAATCCAACATTGACTCCGACTTTGATGGTTATAAAGCAGAAGTTAGTATAACCCTTTGTTGTTCTATCCTACATTTTTAGTAAAACGCTACTGTAGCAGGGAAACTGGCATAACACTTTTTAAGATTTGTGAATCAGTGCATGCTAGAAGACAGCTGATTTGATTTGACTTAAAGGGCCCATATTATGCTATTTTCTGACCTATGTTACAATGTTGTTTCCTCATCAAAAACATATCTGGAGTTTTGTTTTGTTTCATTCACACATCAACACATAAACCCTGCATATTTAGGCCGAGTTCCTCTCTCAAACTGAAAACACTCTGTTCCACCTTGTGATGTTATGTAGTAAAACAGGCAGCAGTTAACTTGAAAACTACCACTACATGACATCATAAGGTGGAACAGAGCATTTTGAGCTTTCAAGATAGACAGACTAATAATGCAGGATTACTCAAACATGTGTGAATGAAACAAAACACAACTCCAGGTATGTTTTTGAGGAGGTAACAACATTATAACATGGCCAATTTTGTGTAATATAGGACTTTTAAAGGGATCTCTCCACAAACAGGAAAACATCCCAGCTACATTCAGAATAGTCTGTGCAGACCAAATGTTTATAGAATGGACTTGCAATGTTTCGTCAGGCTTGGAAGGATAGAACATAGATTTTCAACCAGTCTGCCAGGGAATAGCCTTGAGGTATTGCCAGGTGCACCTCAAAACTTGAAAAAGTTCATTTACATTTAGTTAAATCATTTGCTATTTTGGAATGTTCTGAGCAACTTCTGAACTTTTTGAGAAAGCAAAACAATCATTATTGCCAAATAGAAAGAAGTAAAGAGTCCCAGAGGCAAGGAAAATATTTGGTCTAATTTGATAACGTTTTAGTGGGTGGTGCACTGCAGAATCTTTTTAGTGCGACTCAGAAAAGTTTGAAAATTACTGGGATAAAACAAAGGCATTTTAACACCAACAAAACAAAAAGAAAAAGGAAAAAAGCTAAATACTAAACGGGGAATAAAAGATTGGCCGAATAAATACCTGACTGTTGGTCTGTGGAAACAACATAGAGCTGCAGAGATGACACATTTGTGCTGCATTGGATGTAGATTTGTAAATGAGACCATTCTAGTCTGATCCAGTCTATTGGAATTATTCAGTTAAATCTCTTATTATTGTTTATGGCTTTACACAGAAGCTGTTGGTTAATTAGAGGTTAGAGATGAATTAAATTATAAATTATAATATTGCCCACTAAAAAAGCAGTGTTGTATAAACAGGGCTAGTAATATTTATGTACTTTTGTTGTTAATTTTGTAGTCAATTTGTCATGATGGTCATTTTCTTTGAGTTATTTCATTACCATAAACCTGGTTTTATTTTGGAATTTCTGTAACCCTGTGAGTTTTACTTCCTGTCATATTGATTGTTTGCCCTGCCCTAATGTCTCTCACTTGTGTCTCGTTGCCCTGTGTGTGCGTATGTACCCTGTGTTTTCCTCTGCACTTTGTTGGTCTGTTGTCAGTGCCATGTCTTGTAAATTACCATTTTGGATTTTTGTGTTTGGTTTTACTTCTGGTCTTTGTTAAGGTTTTCATTAAAGAGTTCATTAAGTGCAGTCCTGCATTTTAGGTCCTCCCTCTGTGTAAAACGTGACACAATTCACTTTTTGTGTGATACTTCCACCTCAGCTATGACATTTACAGGCATGTTTCAGCATGTTTCTATTATAATATTGTCTGAATATTGTTGTAGATGTAATAAAAATGTATTGAGAGATATTGTATTGAGATGTACAGTATTTGTTTTTGTTAATATCACCCACGGCTACTTCGCCCTTTGCAAAAATAAAATATTGCTCTCTAACTAAAGCAATATTTCACCCAGGTCAGATCATTTCCATGAGCACTTCCAGGCATATAACTTTTCCTAACATAAATATTGAAGTAGTCTTGTTGGAGTCTAAAAATACACAAAGCCACTCCTAAAATATCCCCCATGCTGAATTTTTAATTGTCACATTGCTCAAACTTCCAAATCATGGAGGTTAACATCTTTGCACTGGGCTACAGCAGGAGTAATTCAGCTGCTTATTGCGCTTGCATGATGACAGCAAATGAATGTTTAATGACTGTAGTTATAGTCGTGTGTGGCACTTGTATGGAGCTTCAGACTGGTATTCTAGAATGTTTAATGCCGTACTCTGGAACATTATGCAAAGCAATGACATCTGTATGGAGACAAGTAGGTGGCATACGCTCCCCCAGACAAGTTACATATTGGGCCTTAAATGAAAACAAAACATTTGGCTTAAAATTTGTCTCTGAAGTAGTATATTATAATTCCTAATTCAATATTCCTCTTTCTCCAAATTTTCTCATTCAAATAAATACAAAGGATTCATATTACAAATGGATGTCTCTGGTCTTTGGTCACAATTCTGACAGTACTTGTAAGAGTTTTCTAGGTCAGCATTACCATATGTGCTTTTGGGAACTTCATCATACTTTCAAATTCAGTCTGAGAAAATGAAAAAAATCAAGTTGGAATAGCTCACTGTAAAACCAGGCACACATTCTTGGTACAATACAAATAGAGTTTCAAATGTGTACTTTTGGTATTTCTGCACCACTCACTACTTGAATGAGTCAAGGTCAGATACACAGCTGGACGGGGACATGGGAGTTATACCCTATTTTGTCTTTTTTTTTTTTTATCTCAAAAGTATTTTAACTTGTTCTTTGGGGCTATGTTTTGGTGTATAAATGTATTCAGAGCCATTACTAGATTTAAGCAGAGTAGGCACATGCAGACTCCCCAAAGCTGAATATTTAGTCTAATCTGGTGACATTTTTACATATGGCATACCAAGCTAGAAACGGCCCTGTTGGCAACAAAAATTTAAATGTGCCCTTTGTAACTTTTCTGTTGGAGGGTTCACCACCTGCCTGTCTCCAGATGGAGATGTGATTAGTTTGCTTGGAATGTGGTGGTCGGATGGGCGATGGCGCAGATTGGTGGCCTTGTTTTCGTCAGTCTGCCCCAGGGCAGCTGTGGCTACAATAGTAGCTTACCACCACCTAGTGTAGAATGAATGAATAATGCACTGTAAAGCGCACTGGGTGTCTTGAAAGGTGCTATATAAATCCAATGATTAATTAATTTAATTAATTAATGTTCCACTGTGATTATCTATCTCCATGGAGATAAATGGTGATGGTGAAAAATCCATGTTTTTGTATGTAGTTTTGAACAAATAAACATCCATTATTGAATACATGCGACATAGTTCCAGTTCTAGGCAAAGGAACTACATCTCTGATGATGAAAGAAGGTACACTACCTGGCCAAAAAAAAAAGTCGCCACCTGGATTTAACTAAGCAAATAGGTGCGAGCCTCCTATACAGGTCAGGTCTAGGTTCAGCAACAGTATGTGCTCAAAGAATGAGGTTATTCCATCAATGGATTTTTTCTTCCCTGATGGCACGGGCATATTCCAAGATGACAATGCCAGGATTCATCGGGCTCAAATTGTGAGAGAATGGTTCAGGGAGCATGAGACATCATTTTCACACATGGATTGGCCACCACAGAGTCCAGACCTTAACCCCATTGAGAATCTTTGGGATGTGCTGGAGAAGGCTTTGTGCAGCGGTCAGACTCTACCATCATCAATGCAAGATCTTGGTGAAAAATTAATGCAACACTGGATGGAAATAAATCTTGTGGCATTGCAGAATCTTATCAAAACAATGCCACAGCGAGTGTGTGCCGTAATCAAAGCTAAAGGCGTCCAACGAAATATTAGAGTGTGTGACATTTTTTTTGGTGGCGACTTTTTTTTTGGCCAGGCAGTGTATATCATACATTCTGTCACTGTCATTCTTTGCAAAAAGCTTTTTCAGATGATTTTGTCATAAATGTGAGTTGTAGCCCTGTAATGGTGGTGCAGTGTAGCGTGATCAGCATAATTCAGATCAGTGTGCATAAGTCACATCTGAGGCACAGTGGTCATGAAGTCAGCTGACCTTTGAGTGTTACCACCACAGCACTCCAACTTCATCCTTCTCAGTGTCCAGTAAAAACCATCCCCGCAGCGCTGAGTAAACCCCATAAAGGCAGAAATAACACTTTTACTCACCGAGGTGGACTGAGCCAGGAGAATTAATGAGAGCCTCCAAACATCACTGCTATTGGGTGTGTGTGTGTGTGTGTGTGTGTGTGTGTGTGCGTGTGTGTGCACGTGTGTGTGTGTGCTGTGCCCCTTGTAATAAAGACTGTCCATGCATACTCCCCCTTCACGGAGATCCACTGGACGCACCGATGGACACACACTTTGTTTATGACTTTTATGAGCACAAGAGAGAAATCATAAAGTCTGGCTCACAAAGACATGGATTATGAGGCTACAAAAAGTGCCGGAGCAAGTCCAAAACAGCTCACTGGACACAAATAATGACAAAGCCAAAATCCCTTGTTTGACAACAGATTCTGACTGTTTGCTGAATATTCTACCATATTTTTCCATATTAGTCTTTAGAGATTTTTTTTTCCCTTGAAAATAGTGGTAATTATTTCATTGTGGATTAAAGAGCTTGTACCCAGCATTTGTCTTGCCCCAGTGCATATAGTATATATTGTGTAAGCAGCTTTTAAGGTCAAAATAATGAATGTGAAATAATGAAATAAGACCTCTGTGTTCTGCCTGCATCTAATTATTTTCTGAGAATCAGGAAGGGCTGTGCTAGAATGCTAATTGTTGCTAATTTTACCGTCACAGTAAACTCCGCTCTTGTCTCTGAAAGTTGGGAAAAGTGCTTATAAACTCATCACGGGGAATATTTAGGACAATCAGAATGTATAAGGTAAGTGATGAATAACTGCGGACCACTGCAACCCGTTTAACATGAAGTAGTTCTGTTTTTCACAACTGTAAAATTCAGGTGCATTGCCTTTAAAAAACAGTTATTGAAAAATCTTTGGTAGACTCACCTCTGCCCCTGACCTCTGAAGAACAAACAGCCCAGACAAGATCCTGAAATAGCTGTTTGCCTCTGGTGCTGTGTCCTGCTGTGACTGCATCCTACCACATTCTCCTGTGGAATAAGAACATATACCGCCTGAGTGTCACAAAACATTTGGGCGGTATATGTTTAAATCAGAAAGACTCGCAACCAAAAGGAGTCAAATTAGAAGGCGGACAGGTTTATGTATTTTTTCAGCCTTATCCATTTTACAATGTGATGATGAAAATGTGTCTGAGTTTCATCCAAAGTTGTAACAGTTGTATGAAAATTTAATTAGCTTAAAAAATTATGTTTTAATTCAGGTTTTTCTGATATTCATCATTAATCCTTCATGGGGGAAATTCATCTTCATTTGACCCATACTTAAATGCTGCTGGGGCAGCCTGTCAGGAGCAGTGAGCCACTGCAGTACAGCTCTCTGGGACCCATCTTCAGATCTTGAGCTTGGCTTGGTCAGGACAACAATAGCTGAAGGCGTTTACCTATTGTATTGAACCTACAAACTTATGCTATCCACTCCACGCTGCCTCATGTGATGTGACATATGAAAATGCAGAAAACTGTAAGTATCTTGATTATGGTAAATCTCATAACCATAAGTGGAAGGACTTACATTATATTACATTGCTGCGTGTGAAGGAGAGAGTGTAGCTTTCAAAAAAAGAATAGAAGACTGCTTTTAAGAAAGTGAGAGAGAGCGGAATTGCTCCAGGGAGAGAACCTAGATGGAGTTCAAAAACAGCAGGAGTAAAGAGCAGTGAATAAAAGTGTGTCAGCTCTCTCTCTCTGCCTGTGTCCTGGCACCCGGGCACCCTTCTCCCGTCAGCCCCACCTCTCCCCGGACACGAGGGCTTGTCACGCTAATGGTCTGGAAGGAAGCAGCGTTTCACTGTATCACCTCACAACGCGCCAACATCGCTGCGCAGCTATTGTCTCCACGGCTCCCACTATGCCCGCCAACTCCACGCCGCGGGAAGTGACTAATTGATCCTGGGAGATGGGCTGTTTGAGTGTCCCACGGGCTGATGAACAGTATGAGAAAAAGTCGCTGATAAAGAACAAAAAAATGTTAAGAAAAGAGTCCTAGGTGTATGCTAGGCGGTTTGCATACACTGAAGTGACAATGTTACTTTGTTAAATGAAAAGCAGGCAGGCAAGATACAACTCATGCCTCGCCAGGAGCCTCTGTGGGATAATGACAGAGTGCACAGTATTTCTGCAGATCAAGACGAGCGGCGGAGAGCTCCGAGTGGGTTGTAAACGGAGGATTCGATGTAGGCCTCTGAGCGGTCTTTAGTAGGCTATTCACTGTAACATGCAGAATGAGCTCATAGCGTGGAACATGCATCCAACTGCTTCATACACAGATCCATTATGCATAGCTGTGTGCTAAAGCCTATATGTCCTCTTGGGTGAAATCAGGAGTGAGAGTTTAAATACTATTGCAGTAAGCTCACGGGTAATCCTTCAGTTAATTTATTCAACACAGAAAAGACTTTTGCCCGTTTCTCTGATAGTCATGATGCCTGTGCAAATAAATTGGAAAGTTGGGTGCACTACATTTAGGGTCTTGCTTGTCTCCATGCAGATGTTTGTAGCTTTCCTGGAATGTTCCACAGCATGGCATGAAACTTATCTCGTATTCAGCCAATTACAGTTGAGTTTTTATTGCCCAAGACTACTTTCAATACTTTACATTTTACTATGAGCATGTTTGTCCCTCCACAGATCTGGGCTCCCACTTATAAATCTTTATACAGAATTCTTACCAAAAATGTATGGACGAACAAAACACAAACTTCATCAGACTGGCTTGCTCATCTCTCTGAGCTCAAACCGCCTTCTGCCTCATCTCTGAAAACT
>KN483904.1:63141-114740 GCA_000787095.1 Periophthalmodon schlosseri
CATCAAGTTGTCTGTTTTTAGATCACAAACTTAACATGGAAATTTGCATAGGCTACATAACATTTTTGAACATATGTGCGCTTCATAAATGAGACCCCAGTCGGCGTTGGTGTTAAGCACATTTAGTCAGCATTCTTTCATCGCAACTGTCATTCAAACAGTTGCAATCTTATCAGTTGCTTCTTCTGTTGAGGTTAGCTCCAAATCGGCAGGATCACACTAACTCTGTATATAGCCATTCAGTTGACAAAATGACAGGAGGGCGTATTTGCTTTCTCTAATAACCATTCTAAGAAGCTAGGCAGACAGCAAACACAATCCAATCCGCAATTTGAACCCTTTGAGCCATTTTATCGCTTCATCTCCCACCCAGAAATGTTGATTTTTAATAACCTATAAAAAAAAGTCCTAGTTAACTCATAACATAAGTATAAAAGCCAAAACTCAGACTCTCAAAGTGGCAGATCTGGCAACACTACTACTCAAAGACTAGTGTTTACTCATCTGCCTGTTGATGGGGAATGCTCCAGGATGAGGATAAAAAAAGGGGAAAAGCAAACCAAATAAGCTCCAAGGCGGGGAATGCAAAAGGAGGCCTCAGCACTGGTGGAAATCGGCCAAGAGAACAGAAGGACGAGGAGCTATCCGGAGGAGGGCTACTAGCATCCACACTCCTTCAATAGCCGTGGCCTTGTCAGATACGGTTATGCTTATTGGAGACGCGGGCGAGGGGGTCAGCGCATGATAAGAATAGTGCGCTGAATCATAGCTTACAGTGGCGTTGGGAGCGCGGATGATGCATGGAGAATGAATGTGAGATAAGGCCAAAGAAACGCACCGACTTGGCAAAGCTAGCCACACATCTACCGCCTGTATATGTGTGCAGATCCAATGGGGCTGGGAATCACAATTTTCAAGGCTGAAGGCTCCTCCTGAAAGCCAAATTACACAAAGCGATTTTTTTTTTCTCCCGTTGGTTATATTTTGGTTGGAGAGCTTCACTAGAAACATGAATTGGTTTAGTATCAAAAGAAAATGGTTGTACATGTTTGAAATGTGAAAGGAGACAGCATCAACAGTTTTCTAAAACTGATGTTAGCATAGCATTTGGTAACACTGTACTTGCTAGAACTATACACAAACTGCCCAGGCACATCAAGCTGTACTAGCATTTGACCTATACCAATTTATTAAAAAAACATCTGATATTTAGTTAGCACTCACGCCTCATAGCAAGAAGGTTCCGGGTTTGATTCTTGGATCGCCTGGCCTTTCTGTCCGGAGTTTGCGTGTTCTCTCCGTGTCTGGGTGGGTTTCCTCCAGGCACTCCGGTTTTCTCCACCAACCCAAAACATGAACAATAGGTCCAAACAAATCCTCCAGCTATGGCAGTCCTGACCAAGCCTGGTTCAAGATCATGGAGATAGGAGCGGTGGGACCAGACAGGTTGCCACAGCAGCATTGAAGGATGGGTCAAATGCAGAGGACAAATTTTCCTATGGGGACAATAAAGTGTACCGTAGCCCTAACCGTTAGTACACTAGCAGGCGGTTTCTCTTAAGTAGACTCAAATACCATCTAGATCCATTTCACCTTAAAGCTCCATATCCTTTATTTGATAACAGAATACTATATAATATATAAAATAATACCCACAAAATGTGAAGAGCTGTTGAGTAAAGACTATATAGTTCAGTTAGCAGCACATCGCAGGGGGTTCACCAAGTGCAGCCCAAAACATTTCAACAGATTTGTGGTTTTGATGAATGGCACTCTCCAGGAACGCTCTTCGTCAATCTCTGCTTTTGCAAGTTTTATGTGGTTTGAATACAAAAGTTTGCTCCTTCACAAAGTGACCTTGCCTCCTGTCAGCAGTGCAGCTAAAAGATTCTGTTGCTGTAAAAACATTCAACAACACTTTATCTTAAGGATTCTGACACCTTCATGCTCTCTTTCAATCCAGCCTTAAGCTCAATACTTTTGAAGATGCTCATATTTTAAAAGGAGGTCACACTTATCTCTTGTGAAGCATCTGACTTCAGGAAAATGTAGTTTTCTGTTGCATGCAGGTATAACAACACATTTTTCACACTGTTTACGAGAGCAGTATACTAAGTTACAGTATTCTCTTACAGCACCGTGGCTAAGTGGCTCGCATTCTCACCTCACTTCGAGAAGGTCATGAGATCAATTTCATGTTACCCCTATATCAGAGCCTAAACGTGCACAATAGGACAATGCTGCTGTAGTCTTGACCAGTTGTGTAGGTCAAGATCTATAGATGGTTTGTCAGGTGCTGCATCTTGATCACGTGGCCAGCTAGAACCACACGGTTTGACAAAACTTTACAAAGACGAGTTTACAAAGACTGGAGCTGTATCACGTCGCCCCGATTCCAGAGGGCGTGATTGACAGGTGGATAATCAGTCCGAGAGACGCATGGTCCATTCATGTCAAAAACAAAATATAGCTCCTTAGTGCTTACACATAAAAAGGGGAGGAAAACAACATAAAGGACCGAGAAACAGCACAGATTTTTTGCAGAATCAACAATCGAAGCACCAAACTATTTCTTAAATCAGGTAAAACAAGTTATATATTTTATTCTGAATGATACGAGAATTTATAAGGAGATGTGTACCGCATTTCAGAGACACGCAATATAAATTACCAGTTGTAGTTGGACTGTGTCACGTTAGGACTGAGGATTTTCACCCTCTGTTGGTTCCAGGCTCTTCTGAATTTGAACAGAATGTTGAAGGGACTGGCTCGTCAGACAAGCGTCTTGGCAGGTTGCCCCGGTGGAATTGAAGGGCCAAATGCAGAGGACAAATTGCAATAAAGACAATGAAGTAGTCTATATTTTACTTTAACATATAATTAGGTTACAGTTTTATTAACTGTGAGAACAATTACAATTATATGGGTATTTTTTTAGACATGCAGGTCTTCAGACCAAATGATTTATCAAGACAACAAGTAGCACCTTTTCAGCCACACACACATGATCTTTTAAGCCGCTCCTCAACACATCCTCAGAACACGCCCTCTCTGGTAAAGCTCTGAGTTGGACTGAGTTCTTTACTATAAGCTCTTTACAAAACATTTGCTTTCTCCGTGTGTTCCGCTCATAGCCCTATCCCATCTCCTGCTGCTCACGCTCCTCCTCTGCCCTGCTCCTCGGTCCTCTTTCACACCCTAATCGTTGGGACTTACACAAAAATCAATTTCCTCTCTCGCTGGCCAGAGGAGAGGCCTGATGTTTCGGCCTGTATCTGATTGATGACGCAGCGGCACCATTGCACACCCCGCTGCTTTTTATAGCACCTCCGCGACCACAGCCGTTCACAGCATTTTTATGGCAAATAATAACAGGAGATGAAATAGCTATTCCCTTTAGTGGGTAAATCTGAGAGGGGAGACAAGAGGATGGCCCGCCCAGACAGCTGGAGGACATCGCTCGTCGACAAGTCACTTAGACTGAATGACTGAATACTTGCGACACTGGATGGATGTGTTTACAATTTACATTATTTATACATAAGCTGAAGTCAGAAGTGCACTGAATGTTGTAATAGAACTTGGAGAATGGGTTCAGTGGTCCAAAGTCTTGTCCTCTGGCGACAGTAGCTCAGAGTGTTTGTCCACTGACCCACAGGTCAGCGGTGCAATTCTAGCTTCCACAGATGAATGCTGTCGTTGTGCACTTAGGCAAGACACTTAGCCCACCTTGCCCCCAGTGTCTGCGTACACTGGTGTATGAACGTGTGTGTGAATGGGTGAGGGGTTCCTTGATGTAAGGCGCTTTGAGTGCCTTGAAGGTGGAAAAGCATTTTACCATTGTTATTACTGTCAGAGAACCAAGTTAGTGTGATTATATTTGTAAGAATTAGTAAGTGGTAAGAAAGGCCTCAAAGGTAGTCAATCTCAACTGGTACTGGCAGGAAGCTGATCTGTTTTTTGTTACCCACTAGCCTTGTTAAACAAAGACAAAACACCTTCAGATTATAACTCCTCCCTTAGGACAAGACTAATCTAGCTCAGGGCATTATAAATTCTAGCTTCTCGGGCCAATACCTTCAGATTGAAAATTACTTCTGGATGAAATGCCTTGATTTCAAAAACAGTGTCCAGATGATGAACTTTGAAACCTTTCCTACCATGGGCCTTTCTTGGTCAAATGAAGGATTACACCGATTTATTTGTAAGTAAAGAGGCTAGTAATTTAAAGGCTTAAAAAAACGGAAAAAACAAACTAGTTCCATTTAAACTGTTTGCAGCGGTCTAAACTTAGACCTCAACGCAATATTCACTGCAATGAGTTTATAAGCGCTTTTGACAACTTTCAGAGGCCAGAGCAGGGTTTGGGCGTCACAGCATCACTAACAGCTGGAAGCGAGCCTACCAACTGTGCACCAACGTTACTTCCTTGTTCATGCCTGATAAAATGCAGATAGCACACAGTGGTCTTATTTTGACCCTGCTGCTTTTACTTTATTATCTTTAATGGAAATTAGATAAGACCTAATTTTTATGCCAACAGGCTCCATAAAAAGCCAGATACGTTAGCAGTCCTAAGGGTGAATTAGATCGACTTTGGCTGTTTAATGTGAATGCATAAAACGTTAATTGTAGAAAATAATACTGTGTGAAAGAGTGGCCAGTTTGAATCAATAGCTGACAGTGGATACGAGTGAACAAAGAGAAGATGCAGATTGAGAGCGACATAGCCCAAAGCTTTAATATTGTAGAGTGGCTATTTCATTTGGTGCTACTGGCTAGCACATATAACCTTTAGCATGGAGATTGATTGTAACACATAAAGTCCTTCTTGACCGTGCACGGACATAAATGTTATGGTTCTCCTGCTCTCAGAGATTTCTCGTACACTAACAACATGGCGGCAAACAGAAGCATTTGGGAGATATACTACAGCACATTTATGGTGCTTGGTGGGAGCGCAAAAGGAGGTATGTCGGAACAGAGTTGAGTTCAAAGCAGATTTACAGTGGAGCGGAACAAAGCCAAAGAGGTGCATCAGTCTGAAAACCGAAGCAGTGGATCTCACAGATGACCTGGTACGAATGGACAGGGCAGCGGCAAAAAAACCCTAAAAAATAAAACAAAAACAAAACAGACCAGAACAATCTATGGAACATGGCATATTACAAGTAGGAGGCAACGGGTGTGGGCATGACTTCTACAAGTTCTACAGTGGCTCAGTCGTTAGGGCACTTAGCCACCAGCCCAAAGGTTGAAGCTTTGCGCTGGGATCTAGTTCTGTCATTCTGTCCTTAAGCAAGACACTTCAGTCACATTGCAGAATATGAATGTGGTATGTGCGTGACTTTTGATTGGAGGAGCCAATGGAGCAGATTGGCAGCCTTGCTTTCGCCAATCAACCCCAGGGCAGCTGTGGCAATAGTAGCTTACCACCACGGAGTATGGAGTGAATGAATAATGACTACAGTGCAATATAAGTGTAAGGCATTCGTATGATTTGTCTTCTGCATTTGACCCTTCCCCTAAACGCCACTCAGACATTAGGAGAACATTCAACCTTAGACCCCCACTCCGCTCTGGAATCAACACTTCATGTATATATATATATATAATATTATATAGTGGGCAGCAAAAACAAATCCACACTGGCTCCAGCTGACAAGACATTACACTGTGTCCAAGATGAAATATGGACAGAACACCTTTTTGATTGACTCATTGCTAAATTGGTGTAATGGACACACTGTCAGTGGCCTTGGCTGAGACTTTTGTTTATTTGATACTTTGGGATGGGCTGCCTGTCTGTCAAAGCTTCAGGAAATGTGGTTTTATTTATGGATTTTTAAAACTACATACCATAATAGTTGTTCCAAATTGTCTCCAGATTGCTGTCTAGACAAAAAACCTGAGCGTCCCAAATGAGGGCTCAGTTATTATTTTGAAGAAGGTATCCACAAGATTTATTGCAAACCATATTACTGAATTTATTTGGACAAAAATAACCAGAAGCCTAGCAACCTAGCTAACCCTAACCAGCAGAGAAATAGTAGTAAAAAGTTGGTAAAGGCTGATGTACTATATTTGGTGCATTTGCCTGGCCCAGCCTCTTTTTCAGCAGAGTGAGGTTTGATCGTGAACTTCACAGCTGCTGCTCACACACATCCATCTCTGTCCTCACTGTGGTTAGAGCAACATCTCCAGACTCAAGTCAGGCCACATTCATCACACCTTTGGGCTGTCTGCAGGAGTCTCTGCTCATTAACTGGTGTTCAGAGAAGCCTAAATATGTTTAAATGTGCTACCATAATCAAACTTGACTCTCTTGAAACTCTTCTATAATGATGATGTTTGATTTTTTTACCAGTAGATGTCAGATGTGAAACCTGTCCCCAACAGTAATGGCAAGTGTCAGATCTGAAGCACATATATAAAGTTTCCAAATAGTGTTGTCTTGATACTAAAGTTTCAGTCTCAATTTTGATACTAAGGAATAGAAGCAATACTCAATACTGATTCTGATACCATGAGGGTAATAAAAACACTTTCTTTAGACAGCAGAGTGCCATTTTCAACATTAAATTGTAGTACTTTCTTTTATATTACCATGTGGCCTTATATCTATGTAATCCCTCAGTCGTCCAGGTAGGTTCCATAGTGGTCCATGAGTGTAAACACTTGTCTGTGTGTCTTATACTTGGTCTGATGCAGCTCATCATTCTAAAGCTATTCAGGAAAAGTACATTTCTGTCCTGTGGATGTGACATTTTTAGTATCAATACCTGCTCAAATGAGTATCTAGTTTCGATACTAGTTTTAGTATTGATTAGTATCTGATTTTCAATACTTCTGACAACCCTAGTTCCACAATAATACACTGTTTTTTGGTTAACGAAGCAGGTATGACTCAAGTTCTCAAGTTCTATTTTCACCCACGTAGTAAAAAGCTATATATCAGCGATCATAATTGTATCCCATGTTTATGTTGACAGAATACAATGTGCTGGGCAGTGTTTGTGCAGAGTAGCTGTGTACCGTCCGCACAGAGAGAGAGAGAGAGGTCAGACAGGGGTCAGACAGAGCTCCAGCCTGGGGACTCATCTGTGGAGACAACAATAACTACTCACTAAAATAGCTCTGCTAGGATTATTTCTGTTTTGTGGATAAACTAGAAGATGCAATTGGTGTTTTGATATTTAGTTTGTTCAAATCTTAAAAAAAAAAAAAGTGAGGAAAATTCTGTTGAAACCATATATTGTAAGGGAGTCTATCATTTCTGGATGTGCACATATGTAACTTAAAGGTACTGTACCTGAGTTTTACTCTCTTAAAACGTGAAAAACAGAACTATTTCATTTAAATGGTTTGCAGTGGTCCAAAGTTATTCCTCACTTACCTTATGCATTCCAAGCATCCAAATTATTAACAGCGGTGAGCACTTTTCACAGCTCTCAGAGTCCATAGCGGAGTTTTGTCGTGACGGTAAAGCTGATGCAGATTTTATAATTAGATGCAGACAGTACACAGTGAATTTATTTTGACCCCAAGAGCTGCTTATACAATACAAATTTTACTGAAATATATGGGGGGAAATCAGGTTCAGCCCTTTAATCTTTCTGCTTTCTGCAACATTTTTATCCAATACTAAGCAATGTTTTAATTCAGTGAGGCAAAAAGCCATAGTAGCCACAGCTGTTAATTGTTAATTAGAAGTAATTCAGGCACTGACATGATCAGACATCAAAGGACTTTAAAAACACAGAGGAGAAGTCACAGTAAGTTGACAGTTTAGCATAGGCTCTTTAAAGACTAAAAAAAATGGGCATACAACTGGTGCCAGGGGCGCCTGCAAGATTTTTGGGAAGCTACGCACAGCCAAGTGGGTGACAGACCCTAGACGCGCAAAGCAGGCCTAATTTAACGTTTTCCCAGGTTGTCCCTCAGTTTCTTTGCCCTTCCTCAGTGTGTTTCCTCCGTGCTCTCCCCCCAGTCTCCTCTCTCTGTCTGCACACTTCCGTACACCTGAGGCACGGGCTTTGGAGGTCCGCGTCTCTTTTCTCTCGCCATGGTTGTCTCCCGTGATGTCCGCAGCGTTTAATTTCATTTCCCAAAGAGCCTTTGTTCAGTTTCGCGGTTTACTGAATAAGCTTACGTGATCCTTTCACGTTGTGAATAGGATTCCCCAATCTGCGTACAGGTAATTAAAACTTTTGATTATGCGGGATGGGGTACGAGTCCTGACAGTCCTGAACGCATTGACTGAGATGAGTGACAGGTCCGCGCTGCGCAGAGAGAAAGGCGAGAGCGAGACACGACTGAACGTGCGCACTTGTTACAGAGTTATCGCGGCACCATCAGAGCTGGTGTTTGGGTGACGCCGGGAGAAGAGGGTGCTCCGTGCTTCATAAGTCTCACAGTACACAACACACATATTTCAAACAAGCCTGCGGTGGTGTCTTGTGCGCGCAGGGATGGGAAGCAGAAAAGGAGACCCAGCGTTCGTCTAGGTCCCGTGCGTTCCCAATGTCAGAAACAACAGGTTTGAATAGTTTTACAGCCTTGCCCTCACTAAAGAGGTGAGCAATTTGGTCAATAATCACTGTCGCGCTGCTCCATTCGTATCTTGGGAGATCCATTTGGATTCAATGAGGACATTCAAGGTGCACACAGTGCGTACAGGCGTGCCCTGCAGGCGCCACTGCAGAAAGCAACACTCGTGTTTTTTCCTCATATTTTCAGTTCATGTCAAGTTCATTAATTTTGTGATTGGATCGCTGCAGTGCCACTGTGCCCACCATGTTCCAAAGTCTAACACAACGTTCCACTGTGAAAAAACCGGCGTATTCCAGTTCCAGACAAACACTGGCATACTGCGTGCCATTTGCAGATGTCACTTGATATTAAACTTGTAATTCCTCAAACAGTTAACTAGCGCGCGCTTTCATTCGGAGCCAGCAGCATGCAAAACACCGCGCCGGGCTTCAAAGCGCTGCCGATTTCTCATTTACGTGTCCTACTTTGGTTTGTGTTGAGAGAAACTACTGTGAGGAGCTGTTTGGGCTTTGATACACACTCGTTATCACAGACAAATAACTTTTATGTTACATGGCGCTGGGCTCTCTGGTACACTCAAAGTACTTAGTCATGACTTACTTACACAAGCAATTCAATAAACACTGCAGCCCACAAAAAAGTTGAGTGTCAACGTTGAAATAGCTATTAGACATTTGAGAATGTCAGCATCATTAATTTGGTTTAAAATGATTCACCTGCTTGTCTCCATGGAGATGACGTCACTCTGCCTGGGCAGGTTTAATGCCATAAACCTGTTAATCTCCATGGAGACAAGCAGGGGACACCACCAGGTCAAGTTACAGATCAGAACTGTGGAGAGGTAGCTCTGCTCACAGTAAGAAAGTATTGTAATGATCTGATATTTTGTGCTTAGTTCAGGGTTGACACCTTTTGTTGTTTTTGTAACTGTTAATGTGTTGTTAATGTAACTTTGTATGTGACTCTTGGTTGCTATGCCGACAAGTTGATGTGAAGGTTCTATTGTCAGTTAGTGGTCAGTCAGGGGACTGGCTTTGTTGAATTGGATTGAGACTGCCGTTTTGTGCTTGTTTTGGTGTGGGTTACAGCCGACAGTAGCCCTTGTGTTCAGAAAATAAACAAGAAGAACTTTGGCGTGTTTCCTCACACCAGAATGCTACAGTATGTTCTTTCAACTTAAAAAACAAAACAAAAAACAGTAGGCCTAAAGACAAGTTTAATGCAATAATGTGGAACATCCAGGTAACAGGTAAACTCCATGGTGGCAGACCCCCAACCTGGACCCCCTGGTTACATAGTGACTCTTTAATTTGCATGTAGAGCCTAGCAGCCACATTGACTCCTGCGTCATTCCTTGCTTTCGTTTCTCAGACATGGTCATAAACAGTTTTTAGCAATGTCATTAACATTATTCAGTTATATATTTGCAATTTGACTGGCAGTCACAATACAGGCCTAGTCATAACAACTAAAAAATAATTTTAGACTTTAAAAATAAGTAAATTCAATCAAAAAACATAGCCTACTGCTTTTAGTGTTCCAAAATCAATCATTTGTGCATAGAGGCTGGTGCTGTAGTGCACTGGGTTTAGGGATCAGGGATCACTTCTGAAGCCACAGGGTGAGTCACATGGTCACCGTGTGTTTAGCTTTATCTGTGTTTAGCCTTGTGTTTAGCGTCTGATTAGTCAAACTGTGATGCGTTTCTCTGTTAAAAAGGCTACATGTCATCAAAAGTGCTCATATAACCTTTTTAACTTACAATACTATAATGTCATTCTTTCTGTATAAAATATAGCCTACAGTGTTTTCATAATCCCTAAAGTTAGGTACATCCATATAAAAGTCTTTAAGGTCAAACTGTGGAACGTGCCACCTACACAGTAAGAATGCATGTTTTTACAGTATTCTTGAGCAATAAAACATCTGTAATTAAATAAAAAAATAAGTTTAATGTCATTAACATCTCCATGGAGACAAGGAGGTGAGGGGCCCTCCATCAGAAAAGTTACACAGTGCACCTTTAAATAGCCATGCTGATAAATATGACAGAAAGTTGTGCACAAATGAACACCAAAAGTGACTTACCTCTTTTTACCAAGCAGATGATGCCGTACAGAGGAGGCGTCTTGTCTTCTTGAAAGCCCAGCCCGGGGGAACATTAGCGGCCGGTAAACAAGACTGGAGCTGTGGAGGGGAATGTACCGGGGAGTCCTGGGGGAGCGGCCATCTCACAAAGGGCTAAACTGCTGTCAGCTCCATCGATACAGGCTTCACAGCACACTGCAGACAGCCTGTTCTAACTGCAGGCGCTAGCTTCAAACCGCTCACCGGCTATTCAGCTCCGAAAGCTCATGTCAATATGGCCTCCAAGTGTGTTTTCTTCTCCACAGCTGTTAGCCATGCCCGAGGTGACGGGTAAGTGTGTTCTCTGAAGAGCAGGGGAAGAAGAATGTACCGTGATGTAGTCAGTCACAAGTTAGACCGCTAGTAATATTGCATAAAGGTGCACTATGTAACTTTTTCTTCAATTATGTTATCACCTTGCCTGGAATGTTCCACTGTATGGCATCTATCTGCACTGAGATATTTTGGTGATGCCACTAGTCTAAGTTACATGTCTGATCTGTAGAGAGGCGAGTCCAGTCAAAGGGGAGACAAATTAAATCTCTATGGAGACAAGGAGGCGGCAGACACCTCACCAAAAAGTTACATGGTGCAACTTTAAATACATCACAGGAAAAAGTGTGATTTGTTAGTGAAATTGCACTGCTATACCAAGGACACTGCCAGCTCCGTCCTTGATATTTGCGCTACGTCTTGGAAGGACAACACGACAATTCGTTGTGCATTCAAATCTCCGGGTCCCATACAGACGGTAAATAAACTTTTGCTTTAGACGTCCTCTCTCCTGTCTGTCTTTACACTATGCGACTATTTCATTTATTCTGCAACAGTTAGGCTACATAAAACTTAAAGATGTTTTGTGTGTGTGTGTTGTTTGCTGACTGCACACATCAGGCTGTTGCCATGTTACAACAGTGCTAAAACTGTAACCTCTGTAATGTGCAAAATAAATCTGAAGGGAGTAGATGCTGGATGCTCTATCAACAACATCTTTCTGTGAGGCAATCCGATCAGACATGCGTATGGCCATAGCACGGCAATATGAAAATGCTGGTTTTAAATTGTCCCCACTTTAAGTAATGGATCCTGGGTCTCTGTTACTAAATAATTAAACAAAAGTATTGATTATCTGTCATTTGGAATAGAACCGAGAGGCATCTTGTTTGTTTTGAGCGAGCGGCCTCAACCAATTAGCTTGACCATTTCGATGGAAGATTCAGTGCTGAGAGATATGATTCTGATATTTTAGTTTGTCAGGAAAAAAAACAAAAAAAAAACAAAAATCTCTTCCAATTCTCTAAACTAGATGCTGTATTGACCGTGGACCACCTGATTAAAAAGAGCCAAGCTGATCATTCACGATTGGAAATGACTGAACCTCAATCTTGATTAAAATCCAATTAATTGCACCACACTAGTAGGCCGTCAATGTGCGCCATGGGCCACCAGTTTAGGCCTTTCCACGTGGGAATGAATCTAAGCCACTGTCTTCCAAGCCTCACCAAACCTCCCTGCATCATCACCTCTGTCCTTTGTCTCCTGATGAGTTTCATTCATCACCATTTACCCGCTGCCTCACACATACACCTTTCCCCTGCATTCCACTTTCATTTCCACACTTGGTAAACAGCTAAATCCCTCCAACCGATCAATGGCGCCTATTTAACTGCAGCTATTGACTCAAACTGCGAGACGGAGAGGAGCGAGGCAAAAAATAAACAAATTAGAGAAACAAGGGGAGCAAATGGCCACGATGAGAAGTCACATTTTCTATAATGAGCTTTTGGGCTGCGTCGGGGAAGTGACAGGTAGAGGAGCGCGCGCCAGAACAGAGGAAAAACAAAAAGAGGAGCGGGTCGATGGGAACAGATAATCACATGTCCCAGTGTACAGAGTGTGACATTGCAGAGGTGGGCACGCCGGGGAAGCGATCAATGGGCTGCTTTTTGTTGATCCGTAATCCCCAACTATCTATAAGTAATTAACCTTCAGAGGAGAAAGCGGAGGGGGATAAATAGCCGAATAAGTGGCGGAATAACAATGTGCTACTAGGAGGAGTGAAGCGTAGATACCTTGGCTTGCACCCACTAGATAAAAGTGAATTAATAGTTGTCTGGGCGGCTTCTGCTGCTGCAATTTGTTCAGTTTGATTTCTCAGTGGGTTGAGAAGAGCAGCGCCGCGCACTACCTCCCCGCGGTCTGCAGCCTGGATAAATATAGTGGAGAACAAGCGCTCTCATCTCAATTGGAAAGCAAAGGCAGAAATGTGAAATGTAGCTGCGCCGTCTGTGGCTGTGTGCTCACCTACCGAGAATCTGGATGCGGAGGTAGGAGGAACACTGCCCTCTGTAGGTGGAAGATTAAATAGACAAACGTGCAGCACATGTAGGGCTGTTGTAAAGAAAGGTGTTTTTTGTTTTTTTGTTTTTTTAAAGAAACTGTATGTCGCCTGTGCATTTACCGTTTTACAAAGATACTACAATAACAACTGAACCTGAAGCGTTTCTCAGTATACGGAAAAGCCGTGCCTCATATGAAAGCTCAGAACCTGCACCAGAGGATGCACTAGCACTGATTAATGACTGGCTGCAGGTTCTGGGGTTTACAGCAGGTAGTGAGGATTCACATCAGAGAGAGGATTTTAGGTTTAAGCCAGCTGTATTTTAGCATTCAAAACTGGCAACCCAAATGAGAGACTCATGTGAGGCTTATTCTGCTTTCTGATTAGATAAACACGAAAATTCTATCAAATAAATGGGACATTATGTTCAGTGTTTTTGTAATTACAAATAAATCAGCCATAGAATTGTGATCAGTAAAAGCTATATTTGATTTGAACATGTTTACCTCGTATCTGGGGACACAAATAGTTGATAATAATTCTAAGCAGTTCAATAATGACATGCCAGAGTGAATGTGCTACTTTTGCAAGTATATTTGACAAATTAGATCAAACTAAAACTGTCAATCATATTGCAAATAACAGCGTATCAAAATGTGCATTCTAGCAACATTTAAATGAATTATTTTTCTTATACTGCCTTTGCTTTGCCAAGTAGTTAAAAATAGATTTGGCGAACGAGGCATATTTTTCATGTTACTAGGAAAGAATGTGGTATGTACGGTAAAAATGTTTAGAAAAAAACATGTAGCCAAATACAAAAGGGATACCATCTGAAATCAACCTGGATGCAGGTGTATTGTATAAACCATAAACAATTCTCATGTATTGTCAAGGTCTAAACGTCTTTTATGTGTAATATTGTGCATGGCCATTTCAATAAGAAAAAGTATTTTGAAGTACTCTTAGTATTTCCCTAATTTGTTAATCTAATTTCCAACTTGTGGATTGTCCACAAATCATTTTAAGATTAGAGATAAGATTAATAAGGTTAATAAAAGACTCAGTTGTCATCTATTCTGTACAGGTTTATTGGCACCTTCATGCTCATACACATCATTATGAGGTCCACATCCTTCAACAGTGTAGCAGTCAAAGGCAGAGTATGTTATTGAAAAGTCTCACATTATTTCACAATGTTAAAGCAGACTGGAGAAACATGGGCTCTTATATAAAAGGCATTGCTTATTACAGTTTGGCCACGAAGCGAAAGCAAAATACCAAAAAGGTGTGACAACATTTATAATTTAAATTAAATTAGATTTCTTAAACCTAACCAGGGCTCTCAACAACACTGAGGTTCAAGTCCACTGAAGTTCACCGTTAGGCCAGTTTCGGACGAGTGGGTCGTAAAGACAAACATTCACCAATGCTTCACCAGAACGGACACCTGAAAGACACAGGTAAAGACAATGTAAATGATTGGCTAGAGCACTATATATGCAATTTACTAGGGCCATGACAATAATATAAAAAAAAAAACACTACTGGGCATTATTCCGCCATTTTCTACATTTTATCAGCCGCCATTGGCATTTCAGGTCTTATAACTTAAAATATGTATTGCGTGTTCGACAGGTGTATACATAATTCAACCCTAATTTCAAAGTCACTGCAGAGGGTCCACAGCAGTATAAATAAATCTAAAAACAATATCTGCTAGTGCTAGCCTTTGGCAAGACCTGCTTTGTGGTGGAGGCAGGTAGAGCACTAAATAGATCTGGAGAAACACAACAAAATCACAACTCAAGTAAGTTTTTTCATGAGGGATAAACAGTAGAACATGGTTAAGCTTAAAAAGTCAATTTTGGGTAATATTTAACCTAAAGATATAGTATGTAGAGTAACTTTATGGAGGTGGCACATTACCTGCAAGAATCCATGGAAATAGAAAGTTAAAACCATACTTTGGGACATTCTAGATACGTTTTATGCCATACTGTGGAAGATTATAACTAAAGGAACAACATCTCCATGGAAACAAGCAGGAGGAGGAGGCCCTCCTCCAGGTCACGAAAGAGTTAGGTTTGTGGAGATACCAGCACAGATGCATGTCAGTGCAATAAACATGACCAAATTGAAAAAAACAAGCTCTTATTTTAGTCTATTTTTTGGCTAAAAAGTTGCAGATTGTGGCTAAGTAAAACCTCTTGTAGTTCCTGCAGCAGCACTGAAAACGATCCCTTCTCTTTTTTTCATGATCTGAAAAGACGCACTAAATCTAAATATTACACCACATTGTCTATATTATCTTGGCTCTAATGCAGTTATACAAGCTTATAAAACATATTTTTATTGACCACAGCCCAACAAAATGTTGAGTATCTACTTGTATCTTTTAACAGGAACAAAATGTACTAACCGGGATGACCAGCGTTATGAATTATATCTATTAATAAACCGTGGGTGCTTTGGTGTGGATAATGGGATAAGCAAGGAATATAAATGTGAGTATAAATATAGTGGTAGACAGTAGTCCTCTAATGAAGCCATAAAACAGGCATTAGTACAGGTGTTCTTGCCAGCCTCTATTGATCCAGCATTGACCTTGGCTCTGTCCTTACATCTTGATCCCAGAGTTGGCTCTGGTTACGTTTCACTGTGCGATGATGTATTCTTGCCCTGTGCCGTATCTGCCAATACATCACACATACAAGCTAATACTGACCATCCGATGTAGCACTGGCACAGGTTCTCGTGGGAGGTGGCCTGTTTGATCAGCAGCTCCACTTGTGTCGGCACGTCCAGCGTTTCGTCGTGGGAGAAGTCACGACCTGTGGGGGAAAATAACAGAGGGGTTACGAAAGGTGGCTGTTGTAATTTGGGTTCATTAAATTTTAATAAACAACATTAAAATACATATTGCTGTATTCAAATTAGCTTCACCCACAATTATTAAACAAAGCATAAACAGTTGAGCTACTATTGTGCAAGTGTAGCTGAAATGGACTGGAGCTGAACACATGTACAGAGGTGGTAGAGTAGTCAAAAAGTGCAGTTACAATAAGTTAATATAATATTACTCAAAAAGAAGTACAAAGTAGTGGTCCAAGAAATTACTAGTAAAATTTATTTGGGGAAGCTACTACTCAAGTACGAGTAATTCTAAGAGTAACTGTCTGACATAATCTGATTTGTAATTTGAAGTTAATGGAATTGGAAGGAGAACATTTTTGAATAAATCACAAAATCTGGTATTTTCAAACAGTAGACAATAACTGAGAAAATCGTATATATCTGAAGGAACTTTTACACAAGTAAAAGTAATGTTACAGTATAAAATATATTATTCAAATAGGAGTAAAAAGTTTGGTGTCTGCAAACTACTACAAGAAGTATAAAAAGTATTGTATTAAAAAGTTACTCTTCAGTAAATGTACAACCCACCTCTTCAAATATGCATATCTTCCATTAAAATCAATAGTTAGGATTAGGATTAGTTCATAGTTTTCATGTATTTTTAGCAGTTACCTTACTAGCCCAGTTAAATTGCACTACACTGTAATGACAGGCATTATTAAGATATTCATTTAGAAATAAGAAAAATCAACTTACAAAGTCTAACGGGCAAAATATTTATTTAAATTGTAAAGGAGAAAGTAAAACTGAACGTTACCTGTCAGTTTGTCCCTCACGCGGTTGATGATCTGAATAGCTTTCTTGTTGAGAGCTTCAGGTTGAACTAAGCCGTCTCCAACTGCAACAAAACACGGAGGCGTCAAACACCTGTCAGCTTCCAAAACACAACATATGAAACGCTGTCGGGTAAAGTGCTGCCTAACAACCACACAGCAGTTAGAGCCATCACTCCTGACAGCAGGCAGCACCAAACCCACCAAAAACCAGCACAACGCAAGCATTTTCCAACAGCCAAATGATTTAGAAAGGAGAGGTGCACTGACTGAACGAGTGGATGGATTCAGGTACGGTGGTGCCTGGTTTCTTGTGGGTGGTCTCTCCAAGGTCTATTCCCTCCAACGCTTCTGCACACGGAGAAAATATAGAGAGTTATGAATTATACACACATTATTATTAGCACTGGAGAAATAGTAGTAGTATTTGAGCTCATGGTACACTGACCGACAGACTGTCCAGCCGTGTAGGAGTCGGTCCGAGTGCGAGAACGCTTCGTGCCTTTGGTGTTCGCTGCGGGTCAAAGGTCAAGTCAGTAACATATTTTCAGTGCGAACATGTATTGTGTTTAAAACGCACTGCAAAACTATTGTTAAAACGTAATAAAATAAATGTTGCAATGATTTATAGTGAATACTTATTTTTTTAGTAATTCATTTCAAATAATGACAAAATGTCTGCAGATCATTGTAATGCTTCACACTTCCCTGATTCCATCAGCTTTTTACAAAGTGGGTTGTACAGCGAGCACCAACACTGCCAATTTGTTTTCTTGTTATTTTGTCAGTGTCATTGCACCTGTCGCATTAATCTGGAATAATAGCCAGCCAAACTGATTTGTGTGCAAGGTAAAAGATTGTAGACAGACACATTTGCCCCACTTTCCTTGAGTTTGACGTGAGTGATTTAAAGTGGTAGATGATGATCTCTGACTCGATCTAACCTTTCAGAGCGATCATCACTCCCCAAAACTGCAGCTGAAGGCCGAGTCATTTGGGTCTAACTTATAAAGTAAAGAGCCTGCCCTGCCCTAAAAAAGTTTTAAAAAAGTGTGTGTGTGTGTGTGTGTGTGTGTATATATATATATGTGTGTGTGCGTGTGTTTGTTTGTTTGTGTGTGCGTGTGTGTGTTTGAGCGTGTATGTGTGTGGAAGTCTTACTGTCCATGAGCCTCCAGTTGAGTAAAGGGTCGTAGACAAAGGCCTCGAGCACAGCCATGACACTGTCGCGGTGCTCCCTCAGCACCTCCATCACTGTGTGACAGGTGATGCGGTAGTTGCCATCCAGACCTGTCACCTGCACACAACACAGGGACGAGCAGTTAGGACGGGGCCAAGAGAGCAGCCCGAGAGCCAAAGTACAACTTTTGACTTCATCATCAATCGAATTCATCAGATTTTAATAGTTGCCGTTATGGGGAGAAATGCAAACAAAACTGACCAACAAATTCAACAAAAATAGTGTGATAATAAAATTAAAAGTGCACTATGTAACCTTGTGATGGTGGAGTCTCCATGGAGATGTTATAGCTTTGCTGGGATCAGCATGGCATTAATCATATCGATCTTGCATTTATTCAGTTGTTTTTATTGGTAAATAGGCTATATACCTTGAGTAACATGCATTCTCACTGTGAGAGGGTTCGCCTCTCCACAGATCTGACCTGTAACTTGGTCTGGTGACATCATCTGCTTGTTTACAGCGCATGGTGCAATAGATGTTATCAATGCCATATTTTTTTTTAAATTCCAGGCAAAACAATAACATCTCCATAGAGACAACAGGTGGCAAACCATCCATCAGAAAAGTTACATAGTGCAACTTTTGTGTGCATCCTTACTGAACAACAGTATTTATACTGTATATTTTATACTATGTTGGGCTAAGACTATTATTATTTTATTTTCATTCTGTATACGTTTGGTGCCTACTTGCAATGTATACAATTAAAGAAGATATATTGTGCTTGAGTTTGCTATATAATTATGATCTATGACACCTGTGGACCATTACGTTATAAGTCACACATTTTAAATCACAATATTCATCTAAAACTACTTAATAAAAGAAACAAGGCCGCTGACATCTGCACATACAGAGAATATCACAAAATTTATCAAGCTATTCCAACAGCCTTGATCCACCTAATCCAAAATACCATTGTTCATTGCAATGCTACAATGTTATGAGCTTAAACTTGGATCATCTCAAATTGTTAGAGAAAACATGTGACAACAAATTTATTACAGATGCATTTAAGTCTATACTTTTTCATGATTATAATAAAAACAATCTGCTAGAAAAGGCAAAATGTCTTAAATGGCTAATTCTGCCTAAAGTAAGAAAAACAATTCAAAATTTGTCACAAAATGTATCCTGTTTCTAAGAAATTCTGGAGTGGTATTAGTGAGTGGTTAACTCTCAAAATCCCCAATTTAAATGCAAATTGATATTTTGTGAATGATGTGGCTAAAAACATATCTGACACTGTGAATATTATTATTATTTTCCTACTGGCTAAATACCACACTCACTGTTGTAAATGGAGAGACTCTGCTCCTGCTTGAACATTTCATGACTGAATTTAAACTATTCTACTCCTCCTTGGAAGTGCTTAAATCTGTCTGTGCCAAGAAAATTTCATATTCAGTGTCCCAAGTCCTTTGTTTCCTTTTAATTTTATTTTTACAGTATAATGTGCTCCTTTTTATGCCTTACAAAAGCTGTAATCCCCACATTATTTTGTATGTGTTATTTCATGTCATGATACCTCTGCAAGACATAGTAAGGAAAATATTCTAAAAATAACCCTACAACTTTTGACATAAAAAAGTCTGCCGACTTCCATGTCATCACAACAAAGAGCTATGAAGCTGTCGGCACCTCAGGTGGATAGCCACAGATCACACTAGCGAGTAGCTGATTTGTTTTCATAAGTACAAAAATTACCACGCAACGCTGCCGAATCCTACGCGTATCACCGATTAAGAAAATAAAATTGAAGAACAAAGTAAGTACACAGCAGTGGCCGTATGCCGGTGGTGGTGAAAATGAGGGTTGATTGGCAATATGGCATCTTGAAAATAACCGATTAAAGATTGCACAAACATGCACAAATCGCTCCAAATACAACTTCAAGGGGGTAAATGAGAAGGGGAAACAACTATAACATGGTTAAAATCAACCTCAAGGGGGTAAATGAGAAGGGGAAACAACTATAACATGGTTAAAAGCTCTGAAAAGTTGACTTTGCACAATAGGTCTTATTTAAATAATGTGTACCTCCATAGCATTGGTCAACATCCTGGTCAGTCTGAATGGGATCTTCTCCGGAAACTTCTCTCTGGTCATGGCCACCTACCCAGTGAACACCAACTCAGTTTCACATATTCATTACATTCTACTTGTATCATTAACAGCCTTTTCACTCACCTCAAAGCAGTCTCCGAAGTCGATATGTAGGATCTTCCCACTTAATCTGTCTAACATCAAATTGGATGGATGCCTAACGGGTCAAAATATCATCTCTTGGTTAATAGCTTTTTATGTTAATTACCCTTAACCTAATTTCACTCTGTTAAAATAGCTTCGACTCTTGAGGATTCACGCACCTGTCTCCCAGTCCGAGGATGTAGCCGACCATGGACATGACGGCGAGGGAGCGCGTGTAATTGGTCCTCCTGTCAAACCACACCTGGAGGGAAAAAAAGATGATTAAATGTCAGTAAAGATATAGCAGCAAGTGGAGGATACAGAATCTATGGCAGGCTGTTTGATACATGCTTGCGCAGCTCCACATGAGTTATACAGGCAGCTAATGCGCTAAAAAAGGACCTGTTTGAAAGCTGCTTACAACATCCTGCAAAGTTAGTGGTTTAAAAGTAGGCCACAGAGGCTGCTAACCCAGTTCTTTTTGGATAAACAAGATGCTATGATTGGGGTGATATTATTTTTGGTGTTTTCTCAGATTAAAACTTTTACATATTTATGGTTACACTTTATTTTAGGGTATGTAGCTAGTTGTTGATTTGCAAACATGTAAGTGGTTTATTACAATTTATTCAGACCTTATTAATGTCTTATTCCACATAACCTCATTCTGCTGCTAATTAGACTAAAATTTAAAATCATTATTACTTTTTGCTATGTTAGGATTTTTTTTTTGTGTACATGAATAGGCATTAATAAAGTAAGAACAACATTTTGTGTGGTACCAGGCCCTAACAACACTTTTAATACCCAAAGCCTATTAGGACATTTTTGTATATGATCCTAACGTCATACTAACGAACAGCATTAAGTAGGGAAGCACTTAATGTTTAATTAGCAGGTTATACAGAATAAAACACACAAAATCCATACAAATGAACACAGAAATGACTGAATTACAATTAGTAGCTAGTTAGAAGTTAATACGTGGATTCTAAAATGTGCTACCGTATTTATATAATTTTGATTACAACTCCTTCTTCATACTTTGAAGTATCTTAGTCAATCTGTAAACTATATGGGGAAGACAATATTGAGATTATAGAGGAAAATATTCAATGAAAAAAAAAAAAAACACACACGCACACACACACACACAAGCTCATCTGTATTCACACTTAGTGCTTCCAGTGACCTCTCACCTCTGAACTGGGGCTCTTGAGCCAGAGGAGCTTGGCCAGGTCGTCCCCAGCCGTGTTGTTCACAGCGTGTTCAAAGACCTCCACCTTCTCCATCAGGGTCAGGTGGTCGTAGTCCGGGGCCATCTGAAACACAACCATGACATGTCTTAGTCACAGGTTTTAGCAAAGTCTTTTATAAGCGAGTGCATTCTCCCATTTTGACATTTATAGCATTTGAAAATGAATGTAAATAAATAGCATTTGAAAATGAATGTAAATAAATAGCATTTGAAAATGAATGTAAATAAATAACGTTTGTAAATGAATGTAAATAAATGAATTCTTTCAAGTGACATAATTGAAAAACTGCAGCATTTATTTCTGTTCTGAAAGTAGCACAACAGCACCAGTCCTTGTTTACTCAGAGTCCGACCCTTAAGACATGTCTTTATACTCGGTGAATCCTGTCAGGGCAGTGGTTACAATAGAACAATGTGGTGAGGTGCTCTGCTGTGTCTGTGGCCTTGCAGTTCTTTGTAAGTCTGTGGTGTCAAATTGAAAACACGTCTCTATCAAACAGTAGTGGGAGAGTATGCTGTTCACACACCTCAAACAACCCCACCTTCACCTGCCTCCTCTGTGCACATGTCATATAAACTTATTCAAGGTTGATTTCAGCCTCGGATAAACAAGTGGTAGTTTTCTCCGCTGGCAAAACCGCACATCTTTAGATACGACAGGGTGAGGAGTTTACTGTGACTATTTACTACCCAACCAACCTAACCAATTTAAATCTAAGGGTGCGATCACACTCGTCTTTGTTGGGTCCGGGCTTGAGCCCAGTTAATGCCTGATGGTAGACCTGGTTTGGTCCTGTTCTGGTCCTGGGTTAATCCAGATCTAGTCCAGGATTAGTTCAGAATTTAGTTCCAGTTTAGTCCTAATTTTATATGGTCTATGTGCAAGTGTGAATGTGCCCTTAGAATTAGATGTGTGTGTAATCCCTCAGTCGTCCAGGTATGATCCATATTAAAAGAAAAATTCTGTCAACTGGACAAAAAGGTTGTAGGAATGAAGATGTTTTGCTGCTCATCGAAGCCGCTTCTTCAGTTCTGGTCAGATTACTGGTGGACACTGCCTTATATCTGTCTGAAGCTAACTACTCTGAAACTAACACACGTATTGTTTACAGTTTCTGTTTGTAGGCGAGGTCTGATGAGCTACACTAAGTGTGAACTGTCCTCGAGTCATATTTAGCATAATATCAGGTATTTTTATTTAGATGCAAATATTATGTTTGTCATAATAATGGTATTCTTGTCAAATGTGATCAAATTCTAACCTTTCCATAAGTTAAAGAGTTTACAGAAACTAATAATTTCTTCAATCAGAGGCCAAGAGTTGGTAAGATGAGAAAACCAGGGAGACGTCATGAGAAGAAGAGCAGTTCCAAATGGTATAACTAAACTTTCTGATGCAGCAGTGGATGTTGGTGCTGTGTTCCTCACCCGCAGCATGATGCGGTGTTCGATGTTGAGCAGGATCTTCTTCTTCTCCCTGTAGTCTCTGATGAGAGCGTGGAGGGTGTCACAGTGCGGCACCCAGCCAATCAGACCCGAGTTTGTGGACAGAGGGATAACTGCATACCGCTGAATACTACACAAACACAAGTGATGCACAAGTTTAACTTCTGTCAGTGAGGTATTAACAATTCAGTTACATATTAAGTGGTGTATAAATAATAATAATCTAACTAGAGGATGGTTTAGTTACGTGGTGTGTGTGATGTAGATTTGAGGCAATGAAAACTTCTAAAATTATGATCAACTTTACTGAATATTGGACAGAAAAAGATATTGGATTCTGGGTTTCTCGTTATTTTACGAATCAACAATAAAATATTTTTTTTATTTCATTTGGTGAAAACCAACTATTTTTAGTACTGCAAGAATTGTTTTTATTTCTTCATCAGAACATCTGCCATTTGATCTAAGTGAAACACATGCAAAATTCATCAGTACAGAAGTTAATAGATTGGTATTGATCTGACTGGTGAAATGCCAGTGCTATCTGCTTGTAGAGACAATGAGAACTGACATAAAATCATTGTAGTCTAGTTTGAAATCATATTACTAAAACAAATGAGTGTGTTTGACAGGGATCCAAAATAGTCAAATAAGTAATTTAAAAGTATACTTTATGTCCATCTTCTTTCTTCTGAATAAGCCCGGCTGAACATGTGAGAATATATTTACCTGAGATTCTTGCGCAGAGAGGCGGGGTCATTGGCCAGGAGAGTGTTGACCAGTCCGAAGAGCTGCATGACCCTCTCGTCCTGCCTCAGGTCCTCGTGGCCCTTCAGCCGGAACATGAACTCATGGCCATTACTGCCTGTAGAGGGAGCCACACCACAACAGCATTAAGTTAAGTGTTAGAACATTAGAAAACCATCTGAGCTTCAAGTTTGCGTTGAGTTCTCGCCGTTTGTCCTGCTGCTCTACAGATGGCTCTGTTACCTCCTCTGTCTGAGCAGAATCTCAGGCTGTAAATATGATATCAACCATTTTATTTCTACAGACGCTGTTGTCATTATGTGGACTCTCCAAAAATGATCAAATAGTGGAAGACTTCTTCTGTTAACACTGTAACATTATATTTAGAAATATTACAATATTTTTGGAACTGGGTACATTTTTTGGTATGAATACCTGGTTTTGATACTACTTGCTTCTTAGGAGACATGGCAAAAAGACTAATAATTACACGATTGAAGATTTTTTGCCCAATATTGATCAATCAAAATGGCATTATTTAATATGATTTTCTCTTAAGACAAATAAAAATGTCTTTCACTATGAATTACAACACACTGAACATAAATAACACAGCTAATGAGCTATTTCTGATGTAATATATTGGTCTGAAGTCTGCTGTCACAACCATTCTGCTAACTTACAAACTCCATTACAATGATTTTATAACCTGCTGTTGTCGTCTTCCATTTAATAAAGTTAGTGGCTTGTCCCCATGGAAACAGTGACACAGTAAATGTATATGTGGTCCAGTTTGTCCAGGCCCCTGCATCAGAGGGCTGCGTGTTGCTCGGGGACCCTCGAGTGACTCTAAATCTCAGTGTCTAGCGCGTGGCAGCTCTTAATCTCCGCTCTTGCTCCGGAGGTCATTTGATTTATTGGCCATCATCTTTTACAGAGTACACTGTGTAGCACTGATGGGATACAGAGGAACAAGGCAGCATGTTGTCAAGTGCAGAGGTGTGCAGAGAAGTGAGCCATTTGTGATTGATAATATACGAATTTGGCTCCCAGACAAGGTGACTTTAAAGTACGCTGCCATTTGAGACAGATTTCAGTGTAGCAATGGCACATTTATTTCGCTATAGTTTATAGCCATGTTGCCGATAGAGCAGTAGAGAATGGGTTAGAGAGGAATGCTGATGTTGTGTATAGGCATTTTTTAAAGAGTAGTGCTTTGCTTTCAGAAAATAGTTTACAAGTAATTTACTATGGACATTTACAATACACAGCATAAAATGTCTTCTCTCGAAAATTTAAATGATCTATTCATCTTTCTCTCAACGATTTCCAAAGATAACAATGGAACAAGAAATACTTGTAGGGTTATCAAAAGTATTGAAAAGCAGATACTAATCAATACTAAAACTAGAATCAAAACTAGATATTCATTTGAGCAAATACTAAAACATCACATTCACACTATAGTTTTAGAATGGTCTTGAGCTGTATTAGAACAAGTACACACAGACCAGTGTACACCCATGGATTACTATGGAACCTACCTGGACGACTGAGGGCTTACATAAATATAAAGCCACATGATAATATAAAAGAAAGTACTACAATTTAATGTTGAAAATTACATTATATTGTCTGGATAAATTGTTTTAATTATCATCGTGGTCTCAGAATTGGTATTGAGTATCAAGTCTATTCCTTATTATCGAAATAGTGTTGTCACGATACTAAAATTTAACTCTAACTTGGTGTATGCTCAACAACACAGGAGAGCAACCAAAACCGCAGTGGCTTTAGTAGTGTTAATGGCTTATTTTTTCATATCTTCTCTCACTTCTTAAATTACTTTTATCATTACTTTTAATATTTTCTGAATCTTGTTTCAGAAAGTTGATCACACAAAACGTAGCAGCTGGTGAAAAACAATTTAGTGGGATGAACAACTTGAGCCATCTTTTACACTTCAATAGAAAAATAAATGATGTTCCTTCTTTTCGTACAACATAAGGCAACAGCTATCAGTCCATTCTATGTGGCTGAATGTATACACCATCTATTTGCTCTACATCTGTATTTACTTTCCATGCAGTAAAAAAGCATTCCCATCTGCATCTCCTTCTGCTCATCTACACTCTAATGTCTTATCATGATAATTAGGAACTGGCGTTGCAGCAATTTGTTGTGTGTTAATAAATCCTATTAAATCTTCACTAATGTAGATGCTTGTTCATAGTAAAAGAGCTGAAAGCAATCTCCAATCTATTTCTCTATTCTAATGGTCTGGGAGCCACAAGGCCGGCAAAGATTTCTGCTAATAGCCTTACCCATGATGGTGAGCTTGCGTGGGCGTTGCTTGGAGGTGATGACCTGCAGGGAGGGGGCGATGGACTGGATGCGGATGATTGGCTGGTTGGGGTCGTATGTCCCGGGTACGGCAAGCTCCAGGTCACGGCACATCAGCAGCTTCGGACTGACGTACTGCAGCTCCAGGGAGGTGAGCTGTGCGGAGACGAGACCAGGGAGGACGGGATGGAGGAAGAGGCAAATGCGTTTTATGTTTGTAACGGGAAAAGTTCACATTGAAAACAAGAAATATATGAAAAAATATCAAACACAGTAATGACCCGATATCGCAGGTTAAAATATTATGTGAACATATATTAAAGGTCCTGTATTACACAAAATCCATTCTTTTGAGCTTTAAGCCATGTTATAATGCTGTTCCCTCCTAAAAACATATCTGGAGTCGTGATTTGTTTCATTCACACATGTTTGAGTAATCCTTTATTACTAGTCTGTCTACATCTCCAAAGTTCAAAATTCTCTGTTTCACCTGCGATGTCGGGAAGCGGTAGTTTTCAAGTTCACAGCTACCTTTTACCTTTAGTTCAGTAGAGATGGTCAATTCCAGAGATTAATTTATCCAAAAGACTCTAGTGAAGGTGTATGGAGATTAAAAACACAGTGGAGCACTTCCTGTATTACCACATGACATCACGAGGTCGAACAGTGTTTTCCGTTTGAGAGAAGAACTCAGCGTAAATATGCAGGGTTTGTGTGTTAAACATGTGTGAATGACATTAAACTCCAGGAATGTTTCTGATATGGAAATTATAGATCAGAAAATAGCATAATATGGACCCTTTAAATGTTTGGATTTGTTTTGAGAAAAGATTACGGTGGTCTAGAAAAATACTAATTAAGCTATTGGAAGCAAGCTACTGTAAAGTGCTGTAATAAGGAGTCTACCATTAATGTAAAAAACAGATGTGTTTAAGTAGTAATAAAAGCAAAGGTGTTATGAGTGTAAATGGCTGAATCTAGGGTATTAAAATTGGTGTTTTATTGGGAGAATTTCAAGATTACTAATATCTGAGCCTATTCAAGCCATAAACTCACTTGCACAGAGCCCCCTACACAGGAGTGGGGCCTCTAAAGCATGCAGCCAAATCTGAGCAGAAAAGTCGAAATCTATTTACGAAAAAGCTAAAAACTTCAATGAAAAATATTTGTGTTTGGATAAAGGTTTAATACATGAGGACTGTGCGGGATCATCTCAATATTTTGCACAGGGCCCCTACAAAGCAAGAACTGGCCCCAAGTTGAACTTAATGTAGTTTGAGTAATAACACACAGTGTTTCTCAAACTGCGGTATGTGTACCACTGGTGGTATGCAAGCTCCTTCAGGTGATACTTGGACAGCTCTTCAATATGTGGGTTTGCCTAAGAGTTCATTTTATCCACTTTTTTGTCCTCATTTGGATCATTTCTTGTTTAGAACTACAGAGAAAACATTGTAGTCCACCTTTATACCTGGTTGAACCCTAGATTAGACCTGGAATAGACCTGTTATGGACTTGGTTTAAATCTAGTGGTACTCGGAAAGCCAAATCTTTTCTTTGGCGGTACTTGGTGTGAAAAGCTTGAGGGCCACTGGCATCACCATATCTGTGTAATCATTCAATCACCCAAGTAGGGTCCATAGCAAAAAAAAAGGTTTAATCAGTAAACTGGACAAACTGTTGACTAGTTGAATCATTAAAGATTTTCCCGCTCATATTTATTAATCACCATTTTTTTGTATTTAATTAGTTTGTCTCAATAAAAACAAATAAAAATGTCTTTCAATATTAATTTCCTGAACATAAACAACACAGCTACTGAATGTTGGTCATATATTAGAGCAACTGTCCCTTCAACCACTTCTTCCCACTTGTCCGCTCTGGGCCTCACCTGTGGTAGCTGTTTGGAGATGCGTCGGAACACGTGGTAGTACAGGTCCCAGGCCTGTGTCAGGTCTTTGACATTTCCAGAGCGCATGTACTTCCTGCACCAGTCTTGCGCCTCCATCAGGTCCCTGCCGTACGCCTACACCAATACAAACACAAACACACTCAGTCACTGCTAAATGAGCAGAGCAAGCCAAAACCAGACAATAAAATAAATGTCAAAGCTTTTAACATCACCACCTCAATTGGGATTATTAAGGATCTCAAATGAAATGGTGCACATCTGTTCATTCAGTCTGCCCGGAGACATGGCTATCAAAATAATCCCGCCTTTATGGCTATACTCTAGTTAAATGAATAATAATGATTTTTAAAGCCTGTCCTGAGTTGAACTTATTTTATTGTTCAGTTTATTTACATCTGGAGGGGATATCCTGGTGTTATATAAAAGAAGCTGTAGTGGTTATATAACTTTTGCCTCATAAAATCACATGCAATTGGCAGCGTTAGATAATCTCTACCAGATTTTGTAGAACGATAAGTGACAATGATAGCTGAAGAAATTCAAATTTAAATCTGCTCTTTGGCTTCTACAGTTAAAATATTACAACATAAAAACATGTACCTCATGCAGTAACACAATACATATAAAAGTTATCAGAATCATTCTATTTTGACTTAAAGATGATGCTTCATTCACAGATGCGCAGGCCATTATATTTATATCATATGTTTTTCATTGGTCCATACTATGTAAAACCTGAGTAGAGCTGTATGTGAACACAGATCTTATCAGCATGGTGCTATACCTGATTGAATGAGGTTTCTTTGAGTGTCTGGGGTCCCCTCTCCATCATGGCATGGAGAGGTTCGAGCACTGCGAACATGCCCTTTACGTTACGCTCTCCAAAATAAAGCCGTGACGCCTCCTCAAGGCCTTCGTGCCACATCTCATGCCACAAGATGGCCACTCGGATAAGCTCTTCACTCACCTGAAGAAAAAAGAGTCCATTATTAGTGATTGTAGTTGAACCTTCAGCTAACTTAAAAAGCCTGAATTGTAACTTATTCTTCATAAATCAACAGATTGTGAAATGAGTTTAATTCCAATTTGTAAGAATAGTGAATGAGAACTATGAAAGTGTTAGATCAAGATCAAACTTTGAAAATTATAATTAACAGAAACCATTTCATCTAATCATTGTCATTCCTCTTTTGTGTGGCAGTAGCTCAGTAGATAAAGCTTTCAGACACTAATTCAAAAGAATAGCTCAAATACTGCTCTATCAGTGTGCATTGTCCTTGTGTCTTCAGGTAAGACTCCTATCTGCATATACTGGCATGAATGGATGTATGAATGTATGAATGTATGCATTTGTGAAAGCGGAAAAATAATTGGACTTGTACCATCATAGCCTGCTGCACCAGAGTGTTGCAGTGCTCACACATGTTCTTCAGGATCTTGTTAGCAGCGTTGTGGCGAGCTGTGGTGGTAGACTTGGAGGCCACCGTGAGTGGATAAATTAATGCCTTTTTACAAAAATAGAAGAATAAATACATATTTATCAGATAAGTAATAATGTAAATGTGTAAATGTATTTTTTGTTTCTAAACCTTACCTGTGGGTGATTTCTTCCAATGTCTGTGAGCAGCTGGTGAATGAGACGGCCCACTAGTGGGCGGGGGGTATCTATGCGAGCAATAAGCTGTGGGATCACCTACAGACACAGAAAAGGATCAATAATAATCAATTGGTAATTTTATAATATTAATAATAATGCACATATGTCATACCTGAAGCCATGTGTCAATTTGAATAGTCTTTATACCCTCTACCAAAGCTTCGTTCACATCAGCCCAGTGACCATAGTCAAACCATAACGTCAAAACTCTGAAAGACAAAATGTGTGAAAATCCAAACTTGTTATCATGAAGTGGCTGTTAAAATGTAAACATATCAGCCACTAGGTGTCCCCTTTTGCTCACTACACCATATCCCATGTATGAGAGACAGTCATTAGTGTAAAAGGTGAACATGTGAACAGTGGTGTGAGCAGACCTGAGTGTGTCCTGCAGGTTATTGCCTCTGGACAGAGAAATGGAGCGGAAGAAGCCTTGAACTGCAGGAACTGTGTACAGCAGCAATGTCTTTGAGAGGTCCTGGAAAATACCACAATCAACAAGGTAATAAGAAGACTGGAGATAGAAACTAAAATAAAATAAATAAATAAACTTGATACAATAATGTCACAATAAATAATTTCACTATTATTTTTAACATAAATTAAATGTGTATAATTTTTCAGATATTTTTACAAAACATAACAAAAACATACAATTATTATTAAAAGGTGTGTAGTTTTATCCAGTCACTTATTTGTATAAATGTTTCATATCACACAAGACAAACAATACAACACATGCATTTGTCCATAGAAACAATGCAGAATATGAAAGAAAATATATAATTATAAATATATAATTAACTTTGACTAATAATTAAATACATGTCCTCAGTCTGACCTCATTGACCTTCTTCTGGCCTGGAGAGGGCACAGGGCTGTGGTCAGTGCTGTCCACTTCACTATCACTGTTGCTGGCTTCACTGTTGGCGCTGGCTCCGCTGGCGTGTCGCAGCTTTTTCTTTTCATCTCGACCCTGGTTCTGATGTTTGTAATGCAGTACAGCCTCAAAGTTCATCACTGCCCAGGCGTGCCAAGCCTGCAGGAAACAAGGGAGAAAGAGTTAAGATCAAATAGACCACATAAAACTATTTTCCATGGTGCACTGATACATACTGGTATTGTAAAAATGCAATACAGCAATAAAATACCGATCTGTACAGTACAGTACAGATCAGTATTTTATTAGTCAATACTGATTTGATCTTTAAATATCAATTGTAGTAGGCTAAAGGTAATAGGTGGCGCTATAATGTGCCTTGAGACAAAACAAATCATTATTTCATCTCTTTTATACCTTTGGTGACTAAGCTGCTAAACACAGATGTGACCCCTTCTTAATGTATTGCACTTGTTGCAGATTATTGTTATTATTGACTTGTTGTCCATTGACTAGTATGTTTTTGATGACAGAATGCACGGCTGTGGAGCTACAAATGAACTGCCCATGGCATAAATAAAGTTTTCTGAATTTGAATTTGGCAAAAGGCTTTTAACAGAACTTTTCGGTTTCATGCTGCATAAAAGTTTGACTTATTGTTTTTTCTTAAAACATTTACAAAAGATGTGTCCCTAGGGAGAGTCCTGTACTCCAAACACGTGCATTTGTGGTTTATGGTGTTATGCAACACTGGAGAAAGTTGAAAGCCTTATAGGAGGTAGTGAAGATGGATACGGAGATCATAGCCATGTCTTTTGAAGCCTGGGGTGTAGGAATTATTCGGAACATGCAAAAACATCTTCAACTCTTCCATCACCTCATATGTTTAAAAGATTACAGCGCCAAAGTCCAATTAGTGGAAAAAATTACCAGTGCTCGGACCAAAATACAAATGTTTTGACAGTTCTCGTGATGGACAATAAAACAGTAAGTGTCAGTGCCGGCCCTTCTCTCCACACAGCTGGGGCTTTAAGTGCACTGGTGCAGGGGTCAGAGGTGAGAACTGAGAGTGGTGGGGGCGGGGCTGACCTTGTACCAGTTGCGGTCATGTTCGGTGGAATGGCTGTAGTATTGTAGAACTTTGGGTATGGTGCTCTCGTTGATGCCCTGGAGGCTGAGCTGCCACTCGCCCAGCTTCAGGAAGCACCTGTCACAGAAAGATGGTTACTCAAGATTAACATTTTATTCCAAATATTATTTATTCCAAATAAACACATCACATTTAGTTAGAGCGCCTGTGCTTTCAGATAGCTACATTTTTAAAACAGCACTAGTACTGCAATGATGATGGATCCAAACTTTGCTAATATCAAGAAGCTACAAATGACATGTAGCGGATGCCATTACTAATCGTCATGTCTAATTCTAATGATGCCAAACCATGTGAACCCATGTAGCATGAGTAAGTATGAGTAGGACTTCAGTAAAACACACTGTATGTGTTGACAATTATGCAAAATGTAAAGATAGTAATGAGGCAGACCATAATTATTATTCCAGTCTGAGGTCAAAATCAAAACAGGTAGTCAACAAAAATTGCTGCAGTTAACTGAATATAAATATAAGCCATATAAAAGGTTCTGGGATCAATTCTGGATTAAATTATCCCAACCACTTTTCCTTCAACTTACTTTGACAGTGAGCTCTGTGGCACCACATATGGGAATTTATCCATAATCCCATAAAGCACAGATACCCAGAGGGAAACAGCCGGAACAGTCTGGTCTGCCTCTATCTTTACAATCAGTCCTATACAACCCGCGGCTCACTGGCTTACACTGTTTTGTCTAGACCACAGCCTGAATGGGGATTATTAAAAGTTAGGTTGTGTATGTGGTTCTGAATGATTTTCCATTCTAGTGTACTTTTTTAGGCAGCACATTTACAGAAAAATGCAGTAGACTGTTCATTTTCTGAACATTTTGAAATATTTCTTTTTCATTTATATTTATAAGAATGTTCATCCTAACAGCAACTCTGAAGGGCATTCTACTAGTTAGTTGGATACAAGAGGCTTTAAGGACAGTGTTGAGAGCCAAGCTTAGACAACTGCAGCCAGATAACTTAACTGTTAAAATGAGATCTTGCTTGTATTAACAGGCAAGATCTTTTTTAAATGCAAGAAAGACCATGCATTTGAGAGATCAGAGACTTTCTTTTTCCATTGTAACTACCAGTATATTGCATCATTAAAGTAGCGGCAGATACATTTTTCTGAATTGTATTTCTGAGTTCTGTAGATTGTCCAGGTGTGCTCCGTACCACATACAGAAAGTGTGTCAGCCTGTCTGGACTGACTGCTGCACTTCATACAGGTGTTTCCCGACATGCATTCTTCAGACACAGTCTACAAAAACAAAGTCTTTGGGCCATGCCACAATAGTGTGTTGTCATGTATGATTTATGAAGAGAGGCACACGTGACTGCTGCTTGTTTGAGCACTGGCCAGAGGAGATTACTGTACACTTTACTGTAGTCATGATTATAACCATGTGCTGCAGCAGACAGCCATGGGTCAACTACAGGCTGTGCATTACATTGTAAATGTATCGTTGGTGCTATATTAATACGACCACTACAGCTTTACTTAATAAGTAAAAGAAGTTGCATACTGTTGCTGTTGTGCAGGACATTTCCAGCATCACCTCCAGTGCCAGTGTGCGCACTGGTGTGGGTATTTGCCTCAGAGCAGGTTATTGTCACATCTCTGTCTCTGCCCCAAGGCAGCTATGACTACCACTAACCACCATTAAGAGAAAACTATACTATATGAAGTACTCTACAGTGTGAAATGGGGAAAGAGAGGATAGAGACATTCGACGGACAAGGCCAGGAGGCTACATATGTACAACACCTTAAACCACTACAACATCGGTGAGCACCAGTAAATCCATTATTGTTCTTTGTTGAGTACTATTCCCTCCTATGTAGAATAAGACGTCACAAGCACAATATTAAAATACACCTCAGACATGAACAAACTTTCATGACAGATATCAACCAAAGGTTTTTTAAGGTACACTTCCAAACACTAATAAATCAAGATTTGATAAACAGATGGAGAGTTAAGGTTGGAATGCACTGCCCAACAGCACTGGCTAGATAAAAAATAGTGGACAAAACTGATCCCGCCAAGTACAATGCTGACTGCTGATGTTCCTAAACTCCAGTCATTTTGATGTAATGCTGAACTTTCCATCATCTCACTTTTCCTCACGCCTTTTTAACAGACAAAATACTGGTTGTTTAGCAAGTGGGTTTGCAAGTAGAAATTTGTATCTGTATTCTGTAATTGTGCATCTTATGTAATGTGTAATCACGCAGCTTACCTTTTTGGTTACAAACTAAACAAAACAAAAAAGTGTGTATAATGTATGTATAAAGTGATGCTAAAAACACATTTCTCACCCAATAACATTTCTTCTTAAAAGTGTTTTGCCATATTTTAGAGAGTAAGTGGTCAAGGCTAACTGTGAAATTAAAAGGTGTGAGCTGAGACAGTAGAAAAATTATGCACACTTAGGTCAGTCAGATGGAAAGGAACAGAATGCACTGTACCTGACCCGCACTATTTACAACAGAAGGGCACCAAACACACTCATTCCACCCTTGAGCAGGTTGGGGACTGTTTTCTCCATTGAGCTGGAATGTGTTGGGCTTTACACCACTGCACCACAGCTAAGAAGCATAATGACGCACTGGCAATACTTCTGGTAAATCTGACAGACTGTGAATAACCTCTGGAGCTGCGGCGCGAAGAGAAATGCCAAGAAAACCAAGGCCATGGAATCAAATCTATCGGTGCATCCGAGTGGGAAGATAAGAGGAAGTATGAAAACAGACAGTAATTTTAGATGCAAAATCCTTATGTCCAAACATTCAAAATTGCGTGTGATTGATCGCTGAGACAACACTATTAAGTGAATTGCAGTGAGGGAGATTCAATGTTCCAGACCTGGCCATGAGTTTGTGGAGCTCCTGCTTATGCTGCTGGTCTTCGGCGGCAATGGCGTGCTGTGCCTGCTGTTGCATACCTTGAACGAAGTGTTGCATATGTTGGAAAGCATCAATCTGGAAAAAAAAGAGAAAAAGTTTTGAATTTTTTTTTTTTAAAGACTGGAGGAATGACTGGCATTTATTACAACAGCCAAGCTAGAGATTTATGGTAATTGCATTATGTTAATTTTTGTGCTTTTGAATGCTATTTTAGTAAATTCAATTTTTTGTGCACTGGCTGAAACATGATTTAGGTAGAGTTACCGTACATTTAATATGCTTTTCTTTGCAATACTTTCATATCAGAGATGTTTAATAGCCATTTAAAAGGTTTCACATCATTGAACTATATTAGTTGCAATATTCAAATGTATATATATGTGGTAGTGTGGTCATTTGACTTCACCATTCAAAAAATAGTTTGACAGTGTTATGGTGTTACTGGTCGGATTTCGGAGCAGCCAAAACCACAACAAATTGTTCCTATACCAAAACAAGACAACTGATGTTTAAAGAGGGTATCGAGTATACATTACAAACTCGCTCAAGTAACAGCATACCATTTGATGTGGGGACTTCTGGAAGAAAATGAGTAGCCAAGAAATTGATGTTAACCATTTTCCTCAATGTTAAAGGGCCCATATTACGCTATTTTCTGATCTGTTATAATGTGGATTCCTCGTCAAAAACATACCCAGAGTTTTGTTTTGTTTCATTCAGGCATGTTTAGCACACAAACCCTGTGTATTTAGAGTTCTTCTCTCAAACGGAAAACACTATGTTCCTCCACTGTGGTTTTAAACTCCATACATCTTGACTTCAGCTCTGGAATTGCCAATTTATACTGAACTAAAGGCAAAAGGTAACTGTTAACTGGAAAACTGCTACTATGAAATCACAAGTTGGAACAGAGCATATTGAGCTTGGGGGATGCAGACAGACTAATAATAAAAGGGTAACTGAAACATGTGTGAATTAAACAAAACACAACCCCAGGTATGTTTTTGATCTCTCAAGTCCTGCAAATACCATAAAGATGATACTATAGTGTTTTTGCTCAGTAACAGCTCACTATTAATTTAAAAGCGGGAATGACAAGTGACAGACAAAACAGTGGAAACAGAGGAGGGTCCCCTGGTTGTATTTTTACATTTTTATACTCTGTGCTCGCTTCTGGGAGGTGCAGCTGGGCGAGGCATCAGCTGTTCCTACAGTCACACTTACCTAAGTCCTCTAATGAAAGCGGCACAGAATCCTTTCAACAAATAATTCAACACGTGCTAATAAAAGCAGAGCACGACTTCAGTGTGATTTGGTTCACAGTACAAGGGTCTATGTGAGGGTGTGCACACAGTGGTGACAGGGACATTCAAAATGACTTCATAATCACTTATTTAACGCAAATGTACCGCTGCTTTGACAGATAGAGGGCAAATTTTAGGGAACAACCCAACTCAGGAAAAAAAGGCCTCGAATTAATGTTCTGATGATAACAAATTAACCCCAATAATACATGAAAACTCGACTACTCTGCATTTTAGAATTGTCCATTTTTGTTTTGATATATATTGTTAATTAAAGCTGTACTAGTATAATTAAAAACAAAAGTTTAATTTGGGGAAAAAAATGTAATGGTCCCATATTGCACAAAATGGATTGTTGTGAGCTTTAAGCCATGTTATAATGTCGTTACCTCATCAAAAACATACCTGCAATTGTATTTTGTTTCATTTGAGTAAACCTTGCTTATTTGTCTGTCTACATTTCCAAAACAGAGAATGCTCTGTTCCACCTTGTAATGTCATATAGCAGTAGCTTAAGCTAACAGGTAACTTTTACCTTTATTTCAGTAAAGATGGGCAATTCCAGGGTTGAATCATCATCCAAATGATTCTAGTGAAGGTGTATGGAGTTTAAAAACACAGTGGAGCACCTTCTGTATTACCACATGACATTACAAGGTGGAACAGTTTTGCCATTTGAGAGAGGAACACATCTTAAATATGAGATTTGTGTGTTAAACATGTATGAATGAAACAAAACACAACGCCAGGTCTGTTTTTGATGAGGAAACATTATAATATTAGATCAGAAAATGGTGTAATATAGGCCCTTTAAACAGTTGCAGCAATACTCAACTGATTTTGACAGTACTCAATCTTTGCAAATTACCGATTTAATTTTTTTTTTTTAAACTAAAATTTACTAACAAAACCAGTGAAATTTAACTTGACGTGGACGTCATGTGTTACTGACCAACATATAAGTGTAGTATTACCTTGCGGGTGCTCTTCCACATGTACTTCATATAGGCGTAAGTGACGTGGGGATGCGCGGTGGGCAGTGGGTGATCCAGCTGCTTCGAGGGGTCAACTCCAAGAAGTAGCACCAGAGTCTTATGAGCCAGGGCCTAGATAAGGTAGGGTTCAAAGGTCAACAGGGGAATTTGAAACAACAGCATTATACTATTCCTACAACAATAAATAACTGAATCAAAACCACAGCAACCCAGAGACAACAAAAGGTAGGTATACAGATATAAGCTTGTTTTTCCAGGTTTTGGCATTTGACATTTCTTAGGTAGCGCTGTTGGCCAATCTGATTTGTTTTTAGTTAACATAAACCTGGGTAGGGAGAATAAATGTCACAGATTTCTTGCAATCAATTACAATAACAGCCCAGCAGAGGTAGTGAAATTGCACTTTGATTGAAAAGTTATGGGGGTGCTCATGTTTCTAAACAGTGTGATTAGGCTCCTGGGCTAGACACATTTTTAACAAGCTCAGATACGGTTGACTTTGGCGGCTGGGGCTCACAGCTGAACTTAACATAATCAGAATGCTGGTTCAAATGACTACAAACCCAGAGAGGTCAAAGTCATGGGGCAAGATTAGTGTTAATAGGTATGGTAGTTATGTGGAAATATCACACTTCGAGGTTGATTAAATGTGATTGTTTATCTAATTAATCATTGTAATTTACCAAGAAGGTGGTTTCAGATGCGACCTAGTTAGAATCAAGAGGAAACAATTCTGTTTATCAAATAAGTACAGGTTGAATTGGTAGATGATAGTAAGGGTCACTCAGTACACGTAAGCCAGACTACATTTCTAGTTATGAAAGGTGAAGATCTTCTAGAAATCCCTTCAAAATATTCTTTAATAAGCAAAGAAATGAATAGTTTGTAGTTTACATGGATGACTAACCAAACGTCCACTTTTGCCGCAGAGGCTGGCATACTTGAGCCATGTCCTCATGTCTTCATGTGGACTGATGACCAGAGACCTGACCATCAGGATCCTCTGCCAGTCTTCTACGATCCTCTGACAGCCCTAAGAACACACACAAACATGAAGAGCGGGGTCAAACGCATTACTGTGCAGTTCAAACAGCAGTAATAAAGCTGAGAGAATGACCAGGCGTGACAAAGAGGCGCTGTAAAACTTCACAGGTGACTTTACTACCAGCAGCAGTCACTGTCTGTAAAACTCTGTCACATGAGAGTGAGCTCATATGAGTAAAGTCAACTCAACACTGCCACCTTGCCTTGGTGGGTACTTACCTATAACCTACTTATAACACACTAGGCCTGGCACGATAATTACTCTATCAACTTATCATTCAAAACATGAAAGCTAGAACAATTTATCGCGTGTAAATTTTCTTTGCAATAATGGGGAGATTTTTGTTATTTTTATTGTCATACAATGACATTTGAGCTGTAGAGGGTTAAATAAGTAATTTTCTATTTTAAAATTGATTATCCTGTTTTGTGTCAGTGGCATAAAGTAGTTTCAATATTATCGTTTATTATGATATTTCTTTGTAGCAATATATCATGCTTCAAAATCTGTAATCGTGATAGGCCAATACCACAGTGAGTGGTTCAAACTCAGAATGAAAAAATCTTGCCCTGCTTTACACAATGACACACACAGCAACAAGTTTTTGGGTTAGATAGCAAAGTCGCAATACTTTTCTTAGTTGTAGTAGTTTATGTTGAACCCGTCCTGGACAGCTAAGCATAACTGACAAGGGGTTGCGTGCAAGTTGTTCTATGATATCATCAACAGCAGACTGTGTGATTTTGGGGTCCAAAATTCCTTGCACTTCATGATATATGCGCAAGCATTACAATTAGTATTCAATATGTTTGTAATAGTAGGTCATGTTTAGTCTCATTTTTATTTGTTAACATAATGAGACAGCCTTCAACATTTCAAGATACTGTTCAACCTTATTCCAAAGTAGATGTGCATGGATTATATTATCTAAAGAGGGTGGATGTAAAAACAGGACACAGCACAGACTTTCTCTTTCGTGCAGTATACTTTGCAAATCAAACTTCTCAACAGTTTCCACACATTGCATGATTAAAGCAAACAACGCCTAGCTCATCTCAACACTTGCACAAGATAAGACCGCTGATAAACAAGTTCATTTCTTGCTTTAATCGACAAAAAGGCTGACCTGAAATGTTTTGGAAAATACAGAGAAAAATGACACGGTCCTCAAACTGTACAGTCCATCAAAAGGAAATTTGACTTGGTGCTCTTTGTTGAAGGTTTGTTTTGTTGCTCTGAAAACCCTGAGAACTCATCTGTGCCTGATTTTTCCATTAACTCACGACTCTTCCCTTTAGCAGGATGGATGATTCAATGTTACATCAGTGTCCCTTTGTTTAGTTTTACCGTTCCCCTCTAGGTTGGAAATAATGCACAATTGTGATTTTGTTTCAATGTTCTAACCAAGTTCAGGTTTCTTAATAGTGACTAACTGTATTTCCATGTGCACCTTGTCCCATTTCGCAAACCAAAAAAGTGCCAATCATATAGTTATATATATGGCTAGGCGTAATAGAGGCAAAAATCGAACTGTGATCTCATTCCTGTGATGATCTGCTATTTTCTAGAACCTGGCTTCCTATGGCTCAGAGAATAGACTTTAAAGCAGCTCTGCTTGTGTAAAAGTCTCTCCATGGCCTAGCACCAAAGTACATCCCCGACATGTTAATACCAGATGAACCGTCTCGCACTCTGAGGACTTCAGGGACCGGACTCCTGCTGGTGCCCAGAGTCAGGTTAATCCTGGGAATCAGCGTTTCAGTTTTTTGCAGCTAAAACCTGGAACACTCTTCCTGAAGATGTGAGACAGGCCTCTACTTTGACAATGTTTAAATCCAGGCTCAAAATGGTTCTGTTTAGGTGTGCATGACTGAAAGGTTTTTATTCTGCACTCTTCTGTTTTAATGTTCATTTTATGATGATTATTTATGTTTTGATTTGATGTATTCTGATTTTAATGTCTTTCTTATTCTGTAAAGCACTTTGAATTACTTTGTGTCCCAATTGTGCAATACAAATAAACTTGTCTTGCCTTTCGTGAAATCGCCATATCCCAATCCCCTGCTTTTTTGTTTAATGCAGTTCTACACTCAAAAACAGACACTTTCCCCATCAACACCTCCTATTGGTGAGTCTCCATCAGGCTCTGAGTGAGTGATAGGTGGATTTAACCAATCACAGTACTTTCAGAAAGCTGTAGATAGTAGTAGTAGATTTAGTGGATAGTTTTACCAGTAGATAGTTTCACCTCTTGAAGACAGTATAAAAGATACTAAGAAAACAGGAATTGTGATAAAAACCTAACTTGTGATCTGGCTCTAAAGATTTTTTTTTTTTTTTGGCGTATCCCCAGACCCTAGTTATATATGAAAGAAAAACAAAAAATACAAAAATACAGTAAAAGTATAATGAAAATCACAGTAACTTCATGGTCTATTTATTTTTAAGAACGATCAAGCTATCCATTATGCACAAAAACTGGGGCAGAACCATCAAATTACTTGAATTTTCCATAATATTTACTTCACTTACAAAACACAAGCTCTAAACACCGGAGGGCAGAAGTTTTCCAAATCCAAACAAAAACAAGCAAAGGCCGATCCTTTTACACGCCTGAGGTGAGCTGGAGCTGTCCTAATGCTTTGATGAGCGAGTGGCTTCTTAACAGATGTGTGGGGTTAGATTTCTATAAATCAACCTGGAGGAGCAACCTGCTGCAGTGCAGACCTACAAGCTCTGGGAGAACCCTTTAAATCCATGTACCCTCTGTGACCTGCCTACACTTTTATGAATGGAAAAAGAAGAAGAGGTTTGGTGTTTAATAGCTAATCTGAATGTGTGTAACTGTTTCCATTCCACTGTTAATATCTGTGCACAAATCAAATCACAAGTCGAGGTTTATTAGGGAATTATAAAAGTAAAATTCTGTAACATACATCATTAAAAAATAAAATTCATCTTCATAGCAATTTGCAAAGGTTCAAAAGATTGGAATTATAGAAAATGAAAAAATACATTATAAACTTCATCAAATATTGTAATCTCAATCTTTGGGCCCTCATCATTTATAATTTAGCTATGTTGCTGTTCTTTTCTGGACAACGTTAGCTTGACATGCTAACACATTTGTCCATTACATCTAACCAAAGCAGTAAAACAAGAGCTATAGCCATGGCATTCCCATTCATATGCATGCTTGCGTAGGTTAATGGGTCAGTTGTTTTAAGTGAGTACTTGCTTGTTATTTGGTTATCCCTGTACTCTCTGATCTCTCTACGATAGAATGCATACACAACACAGAAGTGTTTTGTTTTGTTTTGCTTATTTACACTGACGCCTGAATTAATGGTAGACCCAAATTCCCAAACCAGCTTTCCCAAGATGTATAAAGGCTATTGAGCTCTACATCTGTCCTGACAAGGAAATGTTAAATGAGGTGGTTTATCTTAAATGGGATGGCATGTCTTGGGTATCAAAGCCCTGGCAGCCTGTGGAGTTTTCCTTGAGCACACATTGGATTTGTGGTCCCTCCAAACATTCCCTAGTCTCATTTAACAACAACTACAAGACAGAGATGGACTATTAATGATCATAATGAGAGCAATCATAATCAGTCCTGAGAGGAATGAGGATGAGGCTTCAGTTTGGCTTACCAAAGTAAGTGATGCCATTTGTACTGACAATCTGACAGCCAACATGGGTCTACGGAGTTCATCATAAAACAGTTGAACAGTTGTCTTCTCTCTATTTTAATAAATTGTAAGGTAAGAACACGCAGAAGGTAATGGCAAACAAAGTCATAATTAATGTCAAGTTTAGTATTACAAGTTAATTCTATATATTTTGGAATATATTGGTCAAAACCTTTATTTTAACCAGATGTGGCCCAACAGATGTGGACCAGCTGCATGAAGTTTTGGTTTTGGTTCCTTTTGCAACTAGCCATGTTACTGGGACACAACAGTATATCCTCCAGATAAGCTTGAAACATAGACCTTCAGATGCCACAAAATAAAAATACCTGCACACTGAAGAGTAAAGGTACATTAGGTACATTACCTGCTTGTCTCCATGGAGATGTTAGCTTTGCCTGGAATGCTCCACAGTATGGCATTAAACATAGCTATCTCCATAGGGACAAGCAGGTGGCGACACCAGACCAAATACAAGTCAGATCTGTGGAGAAGCAATCCTGTTCACTGGAAGAATGCATGTTTTTCAAGGTATTTTTGGCAATAAAAATGTATACAAATGTTTGCTATCATACTGTGGAACATTTCAGGTCAAGCAATACCTCCATGGAGACAAGCAGATGGCGCACCTTTAAAGATGCAACTGAGACACGTGATGCTTCAAACTGTTAACTGTCTCCAACCTCTTTAGTCTTACACCCAGAGCTCACCCACGTGCCTTTTGTGTGCCCATTGATCATGAGGTGTAAGTACCTGCAGCCGCTCCCACCATGTCTCCCTTATGATGTCTCTCCTCTCGGGCACCAGCTTGTACTGAATTACCTCCTCCAGCTCCGACAGCATCTGGCAAGACACCATGGCCTGGAAAAGAACATTACACACGCCATTAGATTCACAGCTGCGAGTAAATGAGACAATATATGAGCAATACAAAAGAGGAATTACATGCAACCTCTCTAGCGAGGCAACTGTGAAAACATACGTAATGGCTTTCTGTCACTCTGCGTTGATACAGTGTCTGCTACTTTGCCTTTGGAGATGATGTGCAGACGATTCGAGACAGCGTGTGATAATTTATGATCTAAAACTAATTTTAAAGTTAATTCTGATGCATGCAAGTGGAGAGACATGTATAATTCAGACTAAAGATCAGTGAGTGTTATGGTGTAAACTTAAGCATAAATATGGTTTTGCAGCTGTAGAATGAGTTGTGTGAAGATGAGCTGCTTCAAAGAGCCATATCTTTTACGATTATGGTGGTCTCAGAAGAATACTTACACCGTAGGCCCGACTGTAGCTCTCTCCAGCCATGGCAGTCAACTCGGCATCCAGCAAGTCTCTGGCTTTGTCAATGCACTAAGCAGAGAGGGAAAAGGTTTAGTTAATAAAAATTAAAAATAAAAGTCAACTTGACACAATCGATCAAACTAGTTCTTTAAGAAAAATCTAAACATGAAAACTATTAACCATGTTATTCGACTCTAAATCTGACTAACTGAACAGTCTGAGATTCTTGGACTGGCTTGCATCAGAACCATTGGACTAAAATGTGCAATAACATTTAACAGCTTCCAAAACTGACACATTAGCGAAACCCGCACCGATGGAACTGCCTAAGCACTGTAGTCCCCCAGTGAGAAGCCAATGATTTACCAGAAGGGCATAATGAACTGATGATAGCTCTTTGTTGAAGTTACATAACTAATTCAGATGCATTTTAACAGTGTGACAATTGGCATCTGTAAGGCACTGTTTTTCTTCTGTGACCACATTGTTTATGATTCTGAACCTACTGACCAAAAACATGACACACAAATGTTTCCATCATATTTGCCTCTGCAGTGCTACTAGGGCTGCAAGTAAGTATCGAAAATCAGATACTAAAACTAGGATCAAAACTAGATACTCATTTGAATGCCGTCTTTGTGTCCTTGGGCAAGACACTTAACTCACCTTGCCCCCAGTGTCTGCGTACACTGGTGTGTGAATGGGTGAGTGGTTCCTTGATGTAAAGCGCTTTGAGTGCCTTGAAGGTGGAAAAGTTCTGTATAAAAATGTGACCATTTACCATTTACCACATTAATAGGACAGAAATTAACCTTTCCTGAATAGCTTTAGAATGATGATCTTGAGCTGTATCAGAAGGATAAGACCACATAGACTAGTATATGCCCAGGTACCACTATGGAACCTACCTGGACAACAGAGGGATTGCCGAGATATAAGGCAGATGGTAAGATAAAAGAAAGTACCAGTACTACGATTTAATGTTGAAAATCACATTCTGTTGTCTTATTTAGACTAAAAACACTAAATGAGCGTTTTTATCATCATTGTGGTATCGGAATCTATCGTGTCTATTCCTTAGTATTCACCCTTACAACTTTTTGTCCAGTTGACAGATTTGAATTTTTCTTTTACTATGGATCATACCTGGACGACTGAGGGATTGCACAGACGTATTCCTTAATGTCTAAATCAAGTTTAAAATTTTTGTATCAACACTACAACATTGTCTTTCAAATTTCAAAAGGATGAATAGTTTCTATAATATAGAGAAACCTAAGGGTGAAATGGCAACATAGGTTATTCCAATCTGGGACAGTAATGGGACAAACAAGGACACTAATGGTCTATAGAAGTCTGTACATTTCTCATGTAAATATAGCAGTCATTTTAGACACTATCATTAGCAGAGGAGTAAAACGATGGAGGCTGGCTGGGGAAGTCCTCTGCGGCCAAACAAACAGCTGTTTTAGACCCTCTCTCAACAATTATTTTCATGTAGGGAGGGAAAGCAGCAATAACGTGCCAAAACACCCTTTTGAAACATGTAAAACAAGGTATGTGAATGTAGCAGAGGGACTCAGTGACAAAGAAGCAGTTACTTTATGGTCTACGCTCAGGTCTGTTTACCTCTGACCTGTAACAATGGGGCCCTCACCAAAAATGTGCAGCCCAGACGACTCCTGATAAATGCAGTGTCTGTCTATAGCAGCACAAACAGTCCATGCACTTACAGAGGATGGCGCCTCCAGCTACATAGGTATCTTTTGACATTCCCTCCATATTTCTATTGTTGTGAATTTGTGCATTCTTAAAGACTTGGAAAATTAGTCATAACATCATATTGGGCCGATATTTACACTTTTTAGTGCAGTATCTGCAATCGGCCTTAAATTTCCAGCGCAGGCCAATATTTTATTTTTGCCGGCTTGCTGCCAAAAGAATACACATAAAGCCTTATTTGAACACTTAAGTGCAGAGAGGGCATGGCAAAAACATGACAACACAGCTCTCTTAAAAGTTTGTGGAAAAAATGACTGTGGTAGTTTGTAGTAAATTAAAATTGCATATTTGGGGAAAATGACCAATAATTGGCCCTTTATATGGGCCCAAAAATATCAGCAGAGCTCATCTGCAATCATATTCTCTGGATTCTGAACAATCAGTATCGCATCGGCCATGAAAAATTCCATATTGGTCGATCTCTACATCATATATCATGATTGGAAAAATAACAGTCTCTTAGTGCTGTTGTTGCAGTTTTTACATTTTTGGCAACCCATCTAAGACAGTAAGTGCCATAGTGATTAATAAGAAGTATAGTAATAGAAAAAAACAATCAGGCCATATCCTATAATTTAATGATTCATGGGTAAGGGTGGGCCACCATTACAAAAATGTGGCTGTTGCACATAATCTTTTGGTGAAAGACAATATTACTCCATATTAAATCCCGGTAGAGGAGGGAACAAGGATAAAACAAGTTCTTTCATGAGCGTAAGACCCAACTGGTAATGTTTCCCCATGTTTTAAGGCGCTCCGATGATGTAATCTTTGATGTGGGCTAAATAAATTATACCTTTCCTTTATCCCATCTGTCTTCATATTTCTCTTATGCATTATATCAAGGCATGGAGCCATTTCGGAAAAAAATAAAAACTAAGGGGATAATCATTTTTGCACACCCCAAGCCAAGAATTGAGTCAAGTCATGTAAAAATGCAGAAATGCATTCTAGCCAATGGAATATATATTATAGAACTTGGCACGAGTGGGTGGATGTGTTCCCCCACAACATTTCTGGAACAGACCAAACACTGCAACCATAAAAGCAACCTGAAACCTATGGAAATGCAGGTTCACAGTCTGTTAAGTGTGGCTGTTGGAGGTAGAGTCAGGGGAGAAGCTATGGGCCTATGAAATCAAATGGACTCAAGTGCGAGGATTACCAACCGCGTCCGGAAGACTAGACTGAGCTCATAACGTCATTTTAGCGTTCACCCCTGCGAGCATCTGTTTCTCATTCCACAGCCTTCAAATGCTGAGTGGCCTCATTGTCGGCGAGCCTGCCATCCCCATACAGCTGATGCCCAACCTAAGGACCACACCTGGATCTAATCTTTAAATTGAGGCTGAGAAATTTGACAGAATTTTGTGGAGTCCAGAGGAGTCAAAGGAGCATGTGTTAACTAGCATCAATAAATGGGATTTCTTTTTCTTTCTTTTTTTTAAGTTCAGTTAGCTTGAATAAATGATAGTCTCTGGGGACCATGAGCTCATAGAAAACCCATGCAACCCACAGTCTCCAGGGATGACCAACAGTTTAAGCTGTTACATAATAGAACACACAGAAGGCATCACAGATTTTTTTCGCATTTAAAAAGTCAGCTAATGTCAAATCTCAAAACCAACAAATTACAAAGGGCTACATTCATTTGGTTAATTTTTGGGCATATTCATGATTTTCAGCTCCCAGTTTATTCACGCTCCCTGTTATTTGAGAGCTTTACACAATCCAAATTATACAATATTTAGTTTTGAATTGTTAATTGCCATGGCAACAGTGATAACTTTTCATCACTCTGAAACCCACGGAAAGGCTTTACTAGACAGGAAAGATATGGGGGTGAAAAGGGGGAAGAGACATTCCGCAAATTGTTGGAGCCGGGAATTAATCTCACAACACTGAGGCCAGAACAGAGCTTTAACTAAACTATTGTGCAGCTTATGTGTAATCCACACTTCATTAAAAAGTCATTTTGTATTTTTAATTTTTCATATATTTGTCTCCAGGTTTCAACAGATTTATGACATTTTTAAATTTCTAAAATCTAACCATTTCTCTGCACGCCATGACCTTGCCTTTTCATTTGTCTTTTCACACGTTCTCTTCGTTCATTACAAAGTCTAATGTCTTTTGCAGCAGCCAGCCATTCTCCCGCTGGAGCTGTCTGTATGTGATGTTTACTAAAAATATAGAATGTTAATGTGCCTTTAATGTGAGAAAAGTGTCCTGCAGGGCGCTGGGGGGAAATGATGTCACCCACCTGCTGCGCTAAGGAGAAGAGGTCCTGATGGAGAGCTAGCACTGCTCTGTAGAAGGCCCCATCGTGAGTGTCCCGTGGAATCATGCATGTGTACTCCTCCATGCTGTCCCAGTGCCCTGCGGACCAAAACGCAACATTCTTAACAAAAATTATTTCATAAACGTGTCCAGGAGAACCATATGCAATCACAACAGTGATCCTCAGTGTGTACTCTTGTTCAAATGTTAATGATTATAGCCCCCCGATAACAATAAAACAAGACCAGTACGTAGCGGAGGCAGTAACTAGGGGATAATAAAGTCAGAATTTACTAGTGCGTGAGGAAAGAACAAACCGCAGACCACAAGCTCCTGAAGACGTTTCTGCTTTTCATCATTCACATCTCACAATCTCTGCCTGAGTTGTGATTGAGTGTCATTGGTGGGATTTGATGTAAGACTGTTTTGAAAAAGGGAACTCATTGTTTAATTTTAGTTTGAATGCTGTGTTGTGTTTACATTCACAGGAAAGGCAAGTTGGATTGACTCGCCACATAAAAGTTTTGGTTAAAATGGTCATTACAGGTCATGCTATGGTTTCAAGTGTACGAACAGCATCTCACTTTAAGATGACATATTTCCTAGTAGTCTGTTCTTGCACAAGTAAAGTAAATTTACAATGGATTAGGTTTGGGTGTGGAGAGTGACTTTGAGATTTGCAGAGACTTAATTAATATTAGCTTGTTTGTAACATTTTCTTTGATTGCAGGTTCCTTTTGCACACCTGGGAGAATGTTATACAATAGCAGAAATTACAGCTGTAATAACAGTAGAACGTATTTAATTATTACGTTATAATTGTCAGCAGATCTTGACTTGCTCAACGCATTGTAAATTCTCATCTCCAACTACAAAGTCCCTCAGTTCAGTACAATTGGATAGGTACACTCAGTTTTGTTTACCTAGACCCCAGGCAGCTGCAGCAGCCATGCGAGCCATCTTGGCTTGCGTTTCCTCACTGACCAGAGTCCACTCCTCACAGCACTGCTGGTGGAGCTGGCCCCTGGAAAACATTGGAAGACCTTGGGTTAGCACAAATACATTCAGATGGTCTTCAGTAATGGAACATGACGAGCGCAATAAGTACTTAATCCGCCACCAGTCTCAGCTGTCCTTGGTCAAAACACTTGGTCAACACTTTTTTACTGATTTAATTATTACATTCTTACTATTTGCAATCATTTTGTTAGTTCTGAGTAATTTCCCTTGTGGACCAGTAAAGTTTGTTTATGTCTACGTTTATTGTCCTAATGCCTGTTGAACTTAAAGTCTGCTCTAAAAATGCTCAACATGAATCTGCTTGCAAACAAAAACTAGCCGCTCTTGGGCCAAACTCTTGCAATCTGTCCTGTAAATCCATCTGAGTATGAATTCCTGTTTTAAATAATGTGAAATCCATATGATTGGAAATGACATAAAATCGAATGTTAATTGCTGCTGGGAACATTTTATATATATAATGATAAAATTACCTCTAATGGTATAACTGACAAACAGCTTGCTGATTGGAAAAAAACTTTTTCCCATCACAGAATCTATATAATTAAATACCCCAAACCACAGGTGCTATGGAGGGTTTTTGGTTGCACTGTTCCAAGTTGTCATTAGGGGTCATGTCCTCAGTAAATCCTTGCATGTATACTGTTTGAGAGCAGACAACACATAACAGCTGACACACTCAAGTAAATCAGATAAAAGAAGACAATGTTTATATCTGGCCTATATCATTTAATATGCATCAAGTGTTCTGTTCCACTAAAGCCTGTCACAATCCAGCCAAATTCCTCATTAACAACAATCAGCGCTGCATTGTCCCGAATCAGATCAAAGCGAGGGCATGCATTAGAGCAAGGATGTTTACTTCTAAGAGACCACAACAATACTTTCTCTAAACAGACGCCTTTCTAAGGTCTTTCCATCAACTTTTATGTTGTAAAAAAACAATCATTTACCATCAGTGATTTGTGCATAGGTTATAGGAATACCATTTAATCCTCTCTCTTTAACCCCACTGTGACTTACTTAAAAGACATTACCATTAGCGCTTTTGAAATTCACTTTGTCGTTTTTCTTTAACATTACTTAAATACATGAACAAATCATAGGTGATTGAGGTCAGTGGTTGAATTCCGACAGCATGATGGCAGTGGCTAGCACTCACAACCAGAAGGTTCAACTTCGCCTTCTGGGCCTTTTTGTGTGGAGGTTGCATGTTTCTCTCTGTGTTTGGGTAGGTTTCCTCTGGGCGTTCCAGTTTCCCTCATCAACCCAAAACATGCACAATAGGTAAAACCCAGCTAAGTTAGTGCTGACCAAGCTTGACTAAAGCTCTGGAGATGCCCTAGTGGCACTGAAGGACGGGTCAAATGCAGAGGACAACTTTCTCTATGGGGAGAATAAAGTGTGCTCCAACCCTATTCCTCAATACTATATTGTATTTCCAAGTACAAAGAAAGTATAAGGCATCCAAAAATATTTGCAGTGGCAAACATTGAAAAAAGAAGAAAAAATTAAATTTTCTATTGGCATTTTTACCATTGTCAGGCTCTGAAGCATTTTTGGTCCATAGTACTAACACATACCAGTGTAGAAACCAAGTAAAAATGTTATTATATGCTTCAAATGTTTCCAGATGACTACCTTTGAAACCTTTATTATGGAACACTCCTGGATGAAGTGAATACATCAATCATATTTAAATGCAATTAACAAACCTACAAAAGACCAAAAGGTCCAACTGAATGTCTGCTTTCAAAATATTTCAATCTTTAAACTTTTCAAAATGCATTCCATATTAATATTCCTGAGTAACTTATCAAAAGGTTGGAGCACATGAACACTTCTTTACCTCGACTAAGCACAATGTGTTCGCATGTGTCATCTTTTCTGACTCAGGGTCTGGTCAGCGGTTACATAACATCCAGACCTATTCCACTCTCACCAAACACAAATGTCACATTGAGAAGAATCCCTTAAAAACACATGAATCACTGTGAAATAAGTACAACTAAGTAACACTTAGTGAATGTGGGAGGCCATTGTGGACTGGCACTGTTCTGAACTGTTGGATGGCTGGTCAAACACTTGGTGGTTATATTACTCTGGTTAACTCAAAGAAACCATTTTCTCTCCTTTTCAGCCTGTCATCACAGTTCTAATGTCAGGGCTCATTAGGGAAAGGCTGCCCACGCTCTGTGAGCACATTCAGAGAGCCTGGAGCACTCAACTACCTCACTGTTCTCTATGCAGTACATTTACAAAGAAACATTGCGCTACCATTTATCATTTGCCGGAAATCACATACTTCATTTTAATGATTAAGTGTAGAGCAGCATTAGAGGTTGGGTAGCAACAACAGCAGTAGTTCTCAGAAACAGCAGAAGGTATTATTATAATAAGTTCATTTACATGTTTATCTAGTAGTTTGATGCCTCCGATTTATCATTAAAGATTTTCAGAAACAGTAAAAGGAGATGCAATGGACCAAATCTAGTGGAAGTCACATTCAACTGTATTCTAAACTCTTGAGTGAAACAAAAACAAGAAATGCATCAGTCCTCCTGACAGGATATAGTCTTGCTGTCTTAAAGCTGGAGTACCACACATAATATACATCAGCTCATTTCAGTGGAGAACAGAGTCTTGGAGTGTGTCACACATTTGATAGATTTCCCTGTAGATGACATACCATTCTCCCAGAGCCTCCAAGCAGCGCATTCTGCCCAGGATCAGCTCGGGGTCGTCTTTGTTCATGTCGATCTTCTTGTCATATGCCACCAGTGCATCCTCCCACTCATGCAACTTTTCATACCAAGTGGCTTGGATCTCCTATGTAGGACAAAGAAGAAGATCAATCATTTTTGTTTAGCTTTGTGTCTTGTGGCAAAAGAAGTGACAGTGGTTTGGGTCATCTTGTCATGGGTGAGCCGTTTACAAAACAAGGAAACCAAGCTTCTACCCACAGTAAAGCTTCAAAAAGGTCAGCTCGTAAACAATGTTCTTGGGAGCGTACAATGAAACTTTCTACTTCAACTAAGCCTTAAGGAGAACACTAAATGTGGATGACAAAAGCAGGTGGACATGCCATTTCCTGCTCAAGATGAATGGCATTCAAACAATGGCGCAAACATGTGGAGGAATATAATGCTAAATATATACACCTTGTAACACCTTAGGTTCATAGAAGCTTGGACCAATAATATTTCATTTAAGTAGAAGACCTACAGGATTATATTCTGATCCCGGTCATTGCATTTCTTTACTTTCTAAATAAGCAAAATATGCAAAATAAAGTTGTCACTACAAACTAATTTGTGCATTTGTGGACAGGTAAGATGCATGCGCTTTTCTCTCAACTCAAACTCAAATTTGATTTTTGGACCTATCAATGTGTATTGTATTGTAATGTATAAGTATTTGTTTGAATGCTACGATCATTGGTTCCGAACACTTTCAGCAAGAGCCATCCCAGATTGATATGTAGAGCTCTATTCAGAGGGCCACACATATCAGTCAGGTTACAAAGAGACAGGATAAATCTCAGTCCCAGAAATTCCTATGTTGGTTTTAAAAAGCATGAAATTGTGCTTGCCATCTCCTGCATTATCATTATTGGCCTGTGTGCCTCAGAAAAAAGACTTTCCTTCTAAACTAACTGTGCACAGCAGAGACACTTAAAGGTGTTCCAGTATGAAAATCCAATAATGTGAGGGCTGGAGGAGAAATCTTGCCCCAGACACCAGGTCAGG